>JAQZBX010036373.1:0-24204 GCA_029593785.1 Cabassous unicinctus
AAAGAAAAACAAAGAAAAACAGAAAAAAAAAGAAAAGTGGTAGTTGATAAGAAAAACAAGTAAAAAATATACATAATAAGAGATGCCAGGGGTTTTGTGAGGAGGGTACATGCAAGAACATTCAATTTGTCCTTGATTTCAGAGGGGAATAAACCACAGTTTAGATATAGTTGTGTAGGTGTGAGGCTTTCATGGCTTCTTTCTCAGCCAACCACTGAAGGATATCAAGCATTTTGTCTCTGAGAAAAGTTACAGATTTACACCATTCTGTCTGGTTTTGCTTTGAGACTTTATCTTTTTCCTGTAAGCAATACTGAGAAGGGCTGGTTAATGTCCTTCAGTGAACTAAGTACAAAGAGTAAACTTTTAAAATTAGAGTAATAGAAAATTAGCTCAATTAGTTTTAGAATTTTCAGAGCTAAGTGAAGAAATTTTAATAAGCACATTTTCCAGCTATCAACCAGACAAAAATTGGCATTTAGGCCTACCAAAGATGCTAGACTTGAGGAGTTAAAATTCCAGGTAGAAGAAAAGCACAGAGAACAAGCCTGGTGTGTATCACCACTTATAACTTCAAAATATTTGTCAGTTTTTATGCACCAACCCTGAAGCAGAACAGAAAGTGATGACAAAGAGGCTAAGAAGCAGCCTTTACAGTGTGTCGCAATACTGGGAAGCACATATTGAAACTCAGGACCTTGTAAATATCCATGACTTTCCACTGGGATACCAGAAGTGCTGCAGCCAATGAGTAAAGTTAAACTGGAAAGAGACCAGGCCTCACAAAGACAGAAATCCAGATTTTACAATCAAATTGATTGAGGTATATTTAATGTAGAAGAAACTACAACCATTTATGTTGTATAATTCAATAAATTTTTGAAGTTGTGTATACCCATAAGACCAACAACACAATCAAGAGAGAAAATATTTCCATCACTCTCCCCAAATTCTTCATGCCTCTTTGCAGACCATTGCAGCCTCCAAACTCAAATTCAGCCAACTACTGATCTTCCGTGTCACTTTGTTAGTCTGAATTTTCTCAAATTTTCCATAAATGGAATCATAAGGTCAATATCTTTCGATCTGGCTTTTCTCACTCAGCAGAAAGATTTTGAGATCCATCCATGTTGCATGTATCAGTAGTTCATCCCACTTCATTAGCAGTGTCCCATTTTAAGGATATACTACAGTTTATCTGTTTCACTTGTTGAACATTTGGGTTCCTTCATAATTTTTGGCTGTTTAGAATGAAGCTAAACAAGAAGCTGTTTAGAATGAAGTTGAGTACAAGTCTTCATCTGAGCAAATGTTTTCATTTCTCTTTAGTAATGACTTAGGATTTGAATGGTTGGGTCCGAGGGCAAGATTATATTTAACTTTTTAAGAAACCACCAAACACCATTCCAAGGTGGCTGCATATTTTACATTCCTACCAACAATGTGTCAGCTCCATCACGATAAGAAGTAAGATGACTTATCTCTAACTACCTGCCAAAAGCAAAAGTACATTCTCTCTGGAGAAGGAAAACATCGCTCAGAACATTTAAAATAATATAAAGTGTCTGTCATTTAATCCAAAAGGACCAAGCTTAGAAAAGACCAAGAGGTAAAATATAATAGACACAAACTCACAGGTGAACTAGTTGTTAAAGCAGCCAGTGACTTTTTAAAACATACATGAACATACGTAAACAATAAATGTATAGGAAAAGCTATGAACTTACAAAATAAACGTGCATTACATCATACAGCGGTCCCACACATGAGCCCTCCACCAACTCCTTGAATTGTTGTGAAACATTTGTTACAAATTATGCAAGAGCATCATCAAGCTATTACTATTAACTTGCTACTAACTATAGTCCATATCTTACATTTGGTGTATTTTCCTCCAACCCACCTGTGTTAGTCAGCCAAAGGCATGCTGATGCAAAATACCAGAAATCTGTTCGCTTTTATAAAGGGCATTTATTTGGGTATAAGCTTACAGTTAACCAGGCCATGAAGCATAAGTTACTTCCCTCACCAAAGTCTGTTGTCACATGTTGGAGCAAGATGACTGCCGATGTTCAGCCTTCCTCTTCCTCTTAAGGCTCCATCATCCCAGCTTCTTCCAGTATGAGCTGTAGGCTGGGTTAAGTCTTGTCCCTTCCTGAGGCTCATTTCTCTCTGGGATCAGCTGCTCATTCTCTCTACAAGGTCAGCTATAGACTCTCAGGTGAATGGCTCACCTCTCTTCCCAGGGCCTCTGCTCTGTGCCTAAAGAAGCCTTCTCTTTTCCTTTATGTTATTCTCCTGTTTGTTTACCTCCTGGGGCTCCACCTCCAAAACTCCAAATAACTCTTGTGCCTTGTATTCTCTGTGAGTTCCTACCCACCAAGGGGGTGGGGACTCAATATCCTACTGATGTGGCCCAATCAAAGCCTTAATCATTATTTAATCAAGTAAAAGTGAAACCTCTGAATCCAATATAATCTAATAAGCCTGAAGGGACAGACCAGTTTACAAACATAATCCAGTATCTATTTTTGGAATTCATGAACAATATCAAACTGCTACACCATTCGATTATTTTTTATTATATTTTTATTACAGAGGTTGTAACCTTACAAAACAGTCATGCACATGTGTAGAATTCCCATACAATATCCCTCCACCAACACACCACACTGTGGTGGAATATTTGTGATAGATTATGAGATAATATAATCAGACTATTACTACCAACCATGACAACCACTTTTTAAAATTACTGGGATTTTTAATAAAATTATTTTAAAGAAGCTTTAAATTACACAAATATTACATCAAAAATATAGGCAGATTCTTAAATACTGCACTCCTTCCCCTTCCCCCACTTTCCTCCATTAACATCTTTCATAACTGTGGTACATTTGTCACAACTGATGAACACATTTTGAAGCATTGCTACTAACCATGGTCTATAGTTCACGTTATACTTTAGACTTTGCACCACACAATTTTATAGGTTTTGACAAAATGTAAAATGGCCTGTATCTGTCTCAGCAATATGATACAGGACAATTCCAATTTAAATTATTGGGATTTTAACCTTCAGTAAAAGACATGACAACGGGATAATTGAATTTATTTGTAAGCAAGTGTGCTGAATGGTCTCCATCTGACTACCAACTCAGATTCTCATTTCCTGATAAGGGCAGGTTAGGATTTGCCAATGAGAGGAAATCCCATGGCATGTGGATGAGGACTTGAAGTAGAAGCCATGGTTCTCAGGAGCCTATAGCACATAAAGCCCACTGGTACACCCCCCAATCACACCCCATCCCTAGTGCCCCAGTGCAGTGAATGGTCAGTGTTCTACCTGATCCTCCTGCTTGGTCTTCACTCCCCGAACTCCTTCCCCATTTGTGCCAACCCTAATTCCTGTATTAAACCATTGTTCCTGTCCTACTTGTCATGGTGCTGCTTGCCTAATACAGAATGTTAAAGGAAGTTTCCCTTAGTTTCCATTTTATTGAGACTTTTTAGCATGGGTAGAAATTGAATTTTGTTAAAAGCCTTCCTGTCTCTGGAGATAATAGGATTTTTTAGGTTAATTTTGCATGTTGGATTATATTAATAAATTTCCTAATAATGAACCACCATTGCACTTCTGGAATAAACACTTTGTAGTCATGATGTGTTCTTTGTAATGTACTCCTGGTTCTGTTGGCTAATGCTTTAAGAGTTTTGTGTCAGTATTTATGAGGTTGGTCTTAGTTTTCTTTTGTTGTTGTAATTCAGTTTTTTCCAGGTTTTTGGCATGTTATCCTCACTTTGTAAAAGTGACCTGGAGATCTTCCTTCATTTTCTGTGCTCTGAAATAATTTAAATAACATTGAAATTATCTGATTTTTTAAAATTTGGAAAAATGTGCAGGGTGCTTTTATAATTTTCACTTTTGCATCTATAAAATTTGGTCTCCTTGAACTTTTTTATTTCACTGGGCTCAGTTATTATATATTATATTTTCTTAAAATATAAGCAAAAGAGTCTTTTATTATTTTTAATATTTACAAATTTGATAGTTATTTATTTGTATTTTTTACTTTGTGTATTTGTGATTACCACCATTTTAAATCATTAGCTAATCATTTGTCTGTTTCCCTAATTTTGTTTCACAGAACAATTCATTTTTGTTTTTATCTTTATCAATCTTTTGGTTTACATTTATTATTCTTTTTCTAAATTTTCTAAATTTTCCAGTTGGACATATATTCAAATATTAACAATTTTTTAACTGTCTTGTAAATTTATGAATGCTCCTGTGTAAACTGATGTATATATGTTCCTAAATTCTGATGTCATGTTTTTTATTATTATTTGTCATATTTTTTTCTTACAAACTTTTGCAGTTTCATTTATTTCTTCCCCTTTGTACTAAGAATTTAATAATTTTTAAAATTTTTTTATTATAGTCTCTATTTATTGGATTATGGTTTGATAATGCTATTTGTAATATTTCTTTTTTTTTGAAATTATTGAGCTCTTTCTTTAGGGCTTATTATTTTATGTCCAATATATAATTTATGTTATTGATTAGGTTTAAACTTACTGAATTTTTTTTCAGTTGCTTCATCTACATTTGAGCAGGGCATGGATATTGACAGCTATTATATCTACTTTGAGCCTTTTAAGTCTCTGCTTTATGAATAGTCTATCTTTATTCCCTTTAAGACTTGTCTTAATTCTCCTTTTTCAAATATCAATACCATGACCCATACTTTCTTTTTGTTGAATGTGCCGGGGAAATCTTTGCCCATCCTTTTATTTTTAATGATTCTGATTCTTTTTGTATTACCTGTGCTCCTTAAATATGCAAGGAGTTGCATTTTACTTTGTTAGCTAACCTGAAAATCTTTTTTTCTTTTAATCAATGAGCTAGGTCCATTTTTGTTTATTGATAAAATTGTTATGTTTTGAATTAGTTTTGTCATATGGTGTTTTAATGTGTATTCATAGATCTTTCACTATATCATATCTGCTTTCTATCATTTTTGAAATTACTGTGTTATTTAGGAAGATTTGTGCTTTTTACTCATGTGGTTAGTTTTATATCAATACCTCTTATAGACCATATGTATTGATTGTCTCCTATGAGCACTGCTGAAATTAGTTAACAGCCTCTTCTTCCCTCCATTTCCCCAGTATGCATTTCAAAGTGATTTCCTTTTAACCCTCTTTAATAATTATTACAATTTAATTCTCATGTACTCTCTCCATTTTTCACCCAGTTATCGATAGTTGTAGATTATCAAAGCAAATGCAATTACTTAGTTTTCTGTATCTCTTATCTCCACATTTTGCCCTTCTATTTGTAGAGATCAAATTTTTGTTGATTAAATGTTTTTCCTTCCCTTTCCAGTTTGTCTCTTTGCCCCTTTAATGATGACTACAAATAATTGAATCTTATAGGAGAAATTCTAAGAATAAATGAAGGAAGATATTCAAAGAACTCATATTTAAGATTCTGAAAATGATTTATTCAAATTAGATCTGCTCTAATTGTATCCTTTTTAAAATAACGTAAAGTTCTGTATGGAAATTGTCTAATTTATTTCAAAGCAAAACAAAAGAAGAGACTTACTATAAACTTCAGTGTAGTAGATAACTAATTGAACATAAATAGCATTACCTTACAGAGCTCTGTCCTAAGGGGTTTTTTCTACTAATGCATCTGGGAACAATAAATGGCCTGTTTGAAAACAATGCTCAAGATGCCTCAAGAAGAAAATACAAATAGCACAACAGCAAAGGACATCCTTGGTTTTATCTGCTATTATCTCCTAACCTGTGCTTTTCTCTCCTTGCTGCAGTTGTATCAGCTGAAAAATCCTTACTCTGGAGCTAATTCTTAGATATTCACCTGTGTACTACAGTATTTCCTTCTCTGATATTTTTAAAAATTTAAATGCATTCCTTCATAATTGCTTTTCATTGAATGCTACTTCTGAAAATATGTGAGGAAAAAGACACTTTTCTTACATGAATTCCTAGAAAAGGTTTCAATGTTTATAGTAATAATGCCTAATGTGTGTATGAAAACAGAGAGTATTTCATTTCAGGAAACTCTAAACATTGAACATTCAGAGTTCAGAGGGTATAGAAACCATTTAGCTTTCTATTTGTATCTCTCTTGCCCTCTTGTTCACTCTCTTCATACTTAAATAAACTTTAAACACACTTAAATCTCAATCAACACTGTATCTGACATATATCAAATACCTGAATGAAATATGAAGCCCTAACTGAAGCATGTAAACTTTTTAAATGTATGGTCAATATCTGATGGACTGATTTGTCCATATGTTACACCCTGATGTTTTGGTGTCAGATAATATAATTTTTCTTTCTTCATATGATCTTTTACTAAATATAAAGCTATAAAGGATTATAAATATGGATAAAATACTGTGTGTAATGAAAAAGATGTATGGATAATATAAACTAGAATGAAAATATAAGCAGGGAAGTAAAGAAGATTTTAAAAGGATTGGAGCCATAGTACCTGATTAAAATGATGTTAGATAATTGTGGATCAATGTATCCCTACATAGCACAATACTGGTGGAAAATTAGTAGATCCAAAGAAGGCAGTAAATCTAAAGTCCAAGAGCTAAAAATAATGAAATACTATGAAAAAACCTAGGGATGGAACTTAGAGCTTGAAAATAGCACAAGAGTAAGTCACAGTGGTTATGCTCCCCTGCTGTGGTGTCGCTAAGAAAATAACCAGAGAAATTCCCCATTGTTGGAAAGATTTCAGTGTCATACAGGAGGCTCTGATATGATTAGCATTCTCAAACAGAGCTACACATAACAAGGAGAGTAATATGAACAAACTCCCAACTAATGCAAATTTAATGAAAGTGATGAAAGCAAATTTGAGTGAATACTGACATTAGAATTAAAATTAATTACAGAAGAATTCCTGAATGATCATATCTACAATTAATTTGCAATAGATTGAAGAAAAGTCCATTACTGAAAATTAGGAAAGACAAAGATAAATGTATCAAATTAATAGGCAATAAATTTTCTTTTTACTGCAGGTATTTAATAATGGGAGTACATTGGTATTTTTAGAATGTTTATTTTAATAATCAAATTAATTCATACCAGTTTTATTTCATATCCTATTTATGACCTGAAGTTTTCACTTAGCCCAAGGCTTGTTATAAATTCAGTGTACTCATTTATCTTGAGCAATTTCAAAGTCAAATCAGGATGTCAGAGGCAGCACTCATTCAGGAAACACCCCAAGAGTATAGCTGCTCTCTGGAGTGTTGAAACTCTGAATATGTAGAATCTTATTACCTCATTACTTTATCTGAGGCATCCATTACTTTTTCATCTTTAGGCCTCCCTAGTACTAGCAGACTGTAAGATTCAATGATGAGCAATATCCTAAAGTAGGGATATTAAGAATTCTGTGGTTTGGGAGTGATTACCAAATGACATACTGCATGTTGCAAGGTTATTGCAATGTTTGTCACACCAGGGCTCTTAAAGACCAGCTGCAATTACTGCTCTTGTCCCATTACTGTCAGGCACAATGTTGGCCCAGGATGTGAGGAATCAGGAACAGTATTCACATTTTAGTTCTCATTAGATTTGTGTGACTGTTCACAGGGTGGCCTTGAGGACTTAATGAAATAGAGAATGTAAAAACTGTGCTTTTAACCTATGAGTGCTGTCTGTTAACCTTTAAGAAATAACAACTGACAGAGTAACTCAGAGTTTTCTCCCTGGGGTGAGTTACGTTAATTTCCCTTCAGAATACCCCATGTTACAGAAGATTGTGGTTTTCATTTCACACTCCACAACTAAAAGAAAAGAACAATATAAACAAAAAATCTCATTACCTAATTAGGCTTTCTCAAAATGATACCTTCCTTGGCTAGTTAATTTAATAATCTCAATGTGCCATTTTTGGTTCATATATGTTCTGAAAATATAAAATAAGCTCTTCACTGGAATAAGATTCTGAGTCTGAACTGAAATACAGACTACCATTCTGACAGCAGTTTCCTGGATTTACAAATATATTTGTAAATATGAACAATTAGTAGATCACTGATAACTGTCAACTCTTCTTCATGCTCCTCTCAATCCTGGGCATCCCCTAGTTTGTTGGGTGAACTGTTACTGGTTCTTGAAATAAAAACTGTGGAAATTCAGTGTCGGGGTCCCTGACCAATCCACCCCCACCCTCCTTTATCTGGGACCTCATCCCAAGGCCCAGGTCCCACTCCTGTGTATATTCCCTCCCTGCAAAAAACAAAAATTAAAAAAAAAAAAAAAACAGAATAAGCCCAGTCCACAAAGGAAAATCCTTATAAAATGGCTATATTGGCTAAACTATAGCTTGAAATATCAAATTCCTGAAATTTGAAAAATTACATGCAAAAACGTATTATTGAGCATGGAAAACCAATATCATTTAGCTCAACTCTTTCAATTCATATTTGAGAAAAATGAATCTAAAAGTATTGAAGTTTCTTGCTCAATTCCATGTAGCTATGATATATTTGTTAATGCTAAAGTTTTCTTTCTCTTTTTCTGCCCCTAGAGAGCATATAATAATTTATCTCACTAGTGGGGGCTGGAGAAGACTACCTTGAAAGTTTTATAGCTCCAGGACTTCTTTATCATTCTACAATTTCAAGCTTGATACATTTACTCTTCTTGACATTGGAATAAGATTTGCAACACTGTTTCTATAAATAAACCATCTGATTCCTGGACCCCATAATATGTCTATAACTGGAGACAGGAATTGATAATCTAAATTTTAACAGCCTCCTCTGCTGATTTTTATGCAAGCTGAAAATTCAAAAGCATTGTTGGAGTTTACAAAACACATTCCCATCTACCTTTCTTTTAATTCTCATCACAACCCAGGAGTTAGTTACCATAATCTTTATACTTAGAGATGGAAATTCAGTTTCAGAAAGGTTTGGTTACTAGTGAGGTAATTTGTCTTTAATCAGTAGTGTCATGAAGAGAATTATGTCACCTGGGGCCAGATCCCTTATTTACCCATCAAGTTATACCATCCACCTTTGATGAGTGGATGATCAATGCATGATTACGTCTTGTCTTTGCTCTTTCTATAACTCTTTCTATATCCTTTATCATCTCCATAATTTAAAATGGTGAACCAAATGGAAGATGATGGGACTAATTAATGAGAGCCACCCTCAAGAGTTTATTCTACTAGGCTTCGCTGACCGCCCTTGGCTAGAGCTTCCTTTATACGTTATTCTTCTCATAACATACCCTATGGCCATGATAGGAAATATCTCCATCATCCTGATGTCTAAGTTAGAACCCCATCTCCACAACCCCATGTATTTCTTCCTCATGAACCCCTCCCTTTTGGACATGTGTTACACCACAAGCATTGTGACCCAGGTGATATTTAACCTGGGAAGCTCTAAGAAGACCATCAGCTATGTGGGGTGTGCAGTTCAGCTTTATTTATTCCACATAATGGGGGCACAGAATGTTTCCTCTTGGTTATTATGTCCTTGGATCACTATGTGGCCATCTGCCGGCCTCGCCATTACACCCTCATCATGAATCAGCACTTCTGCATCCTGTTAAGATCCATTGCTGTCTCTGAAGCTTCTGCCTCATTACAGTTGCCACTCTGTGGTCTCAATAAACTCTATCACTTGTTATGTGAGATTCCTGTTCTGATAAAAACTGCCTGTGGTGAAAAGAGTGCTAATGAGCTCACACACTCAGTAGTTTGCATATTTATGTTAGCTTTTCCTCCATGCTTAATTCTTTCTTCCTATGCTTGTATTGGACAGGCTGTATTTAAGATGAAATCTGATGGAAGGAAGAAAGCCTTTAGGACTTGCTCATCTCATCTCATTGTTGTTTTCTTGTTTTATGGTCCCACTATTAACATGTACCTTCAGCCCCTCTCAAAGGACCAGCCCAAGTTCATGGCTCTATTTAATGGAGTGTTGACTCCCACCACTGAATCCCTTTGTCTACACACTTAGGAATAAGGATGTAAAGGGGACAGTGGACAACCTAGTGAGGAGGATTTTCAGTTCCAAGTGACAGCAGTAGACATCAAAGGAAATTATTTAACAGTAGAATAGGTATATTCCATGATTTCTCTAATAACTCATTCCTGTCTCAAAATTCCCCAAACCCCATATTAGTTGTTCCTCTTGCTAAATGCTTCATGATTCTGATATTCTTGATAATGGTTTTAGACAAGGATGATACTGGTCTAAGATACACCAATATAAACAATGTGTATGTGAAAGTATATTAAAATAGTTTTAATCTTGATGGTTCGTAGTTAAATACCAACTGTGTTAAGTAGTAAAATTTGTTAAGAATATAAATTATAATGTGAATTCATTAGTTAAAGCTAACTGTCATAAAATTATATAACAGACTTTCATTTATGGGCTTCCTATCACAGTCTTCCCTGAGAAACATTCCATTATTCTCTGCAAATTTGGCCCACATCTAAAGGGGCATGCACTGCACATTTATTATTGAGGATTTTGTGCTTTAGGAGAGTGTCATGAGTTTATGGTCCTCAATTTACACAGATGCTATTGCTTTAAAATGTATTGTTATTCTTGATTTAAACAGTGCATTGTTTTTGGATATTTAAAGAATTTGTCATTAAATATTAAGTTGAACAGAATAAAGTAATAAAAGTTATGCTTAAATCTACATTACTTTCAAATAAGCATGAATCTGCTAAACCAGTGAGAAAACAAAAATGTGATATCAATTATGACCCACAACCTGGAAACACCTGTGTGTAATATGAACAGCTAGGGATGTCTTTGAATCTGTGCAAGAATAAGTATAAGAAAGAAATAATTTCTGTTTCTAGAATGGAAAACACCTTGATTACTTCAACAAACAATATTATTATCTTTTTTAATGTAAATTTTGAATGTAAGTGGTGATCAAAGTCTGTATCACTAAATGTTGAAAGTACTACAACTTGTTTCTAGGACTCAGACCCAAAACTTAAAATGCTGTCATAAAGTTAATTGCAATTTATGAGAGCAATATTAAAAACTTATAAGTACTTAAATCCTCTGGTGAGAAATAAAAATGGATTTGTTTAGTGAAGAAATAAAGACTGTAAATAAAAGAAGAGGGAATTGGGATTTTTCTGGATTTTCTTCTCTTTTGATCTTCTGGCATGTCCTCTGGTATGATTAATAATAATGACATTTTTGGAAGGAAAAATACATGTTATCTTCAAAAAGAATGAACTGAATCCAGATTCATTTTTTGAAAAATGACAGATCATGTGGTACTGGTCCAACTTTTAAGACCAATGGACTTTGTTATATTTAGTTTGGAAAGATTTCTAAGCAAATGTCAAAATTGGCTTGTTACTTGAAAATAGTTTTACATTTCCCATACATTTCCATGAAAATAAAACTTCTGTAATGTTAAATAATGTATTTGATTATTTTTATATTTTAGGTATCCTTTTCATAAGGTATTTGTACATTCACAGGAATATAGTAACTTTTATTTTGGGGAAACAAAGCCTAGCAAGATTTGTTTCAAATTCATAGTACAGAAACTGGTTAGAGTGTCATAATTGTTTTCTCAATACTTCCTTGTGATTTGGTTTCAATTAATGTGAATACTTGCTAGGCCTGTGACAAGAACTCATTTCAGAAGAGTGTCTTCCAGACTCTGCATAAAATCAAGACTCCCTAAAGTAATAATGTACAAAATTCTCAGGATAAGAATACTAAGAGTAGTGGTGAAGAAACCCACAGAAATGTTTTACTTGTACTAGACAGCTTCAAGCTCTACTTACAAATTCCAAGGTTATGTGTTACCTTCTACCATGAAGGATACTTTGGAAAATGTTTGTGAAAGTCTGTTGAAGTGAAGGTGCATATTATATTTGAAGGTGAAAGTGTTCTCTATCCTTTGTATGAGCAATCCTGAGATCACCTTTTCAAGAAAATTTATCAAAAACATTTTTTTTCCTTAAGGAGTGAGTCATTGTTGAATAACAAATGAAAGACAGCAAGGTTTTTTAATACTTCTTTGTAATGACCCTAAAAACCGTGGATGTGCATTTGGGAAAGCCTCTAAAGTAGAAATCAAGATGGTTTAAACATGATTTTCTCCACACTAGACACATCAACAGTTCTGGAAAACATAACAACTGCAGTCCAAGAAAAGTCCCCTCCCTCAGTAATGCAGGCTGTGCTGGTTAATCCTATGTGTCAGCTTGGCTAGGTTATGGTGTCCAATTGTTTGTTAAAATACTGGCCCTCTTGTTACCTGAGGGTATTTCATTGATTGGATTTGCATCTATTTTCAGTTGATTGCATCTGCAATCAATAAAGGAAATTGGCCTCAGCAATGTGGGGAGTCTTCTCCGACAATAAAGGTGGAAATCTTTAAAACCAGATCTGATGTTTTCAGAGGTCAGAAGAAAAATTCCTGCCTCACCTGCAGCATTGGCTTCTGTCAGAATTTCCAACCAACCAGCTTTCCCAGGGGAATTTAGACCCACTTCACAGCTAAAGAAAGTTTGGCAATCGGTACAAGCTTGTGGAATTAACTGGTCTTACTATATTTTCCATCATCCTGAAGCAACTGGACTGATAGAAATGTGGAATGGCCTGTTGAAGACTCAGTGCAGTGCCAACTGGATAGAATACCATTGAGGACTGGGCAATGTTCTCCAGGAAGCTGTGAATGCTCTAAATCAGTGTCCAATATATGGTGATGTCTTTTCCATTGTCAGAATTCACAAGTCCAGGAATCAAGAGGTAAATATGGGAGTGCACCACTCACTATTACCCCTAGTGATCCATTAGCAAAAAATTTTGCTTCTTGTCGCCATGACCATGTGCTCTCCTGGTCTAGAGGTCTCAATTCCAAAGGTAGATGTGTGTCTACCATGAGATACAACAATGTTCCCATTGAACTAGAATTTGGCCTCCCAACTGGCCGCTTTAGGCTCCTAATTCCTCTGAATCAATCGCAAAAGAATGAAGTTACTGTACTGATGGGGCGATTGGTCCTTATTACTAAGGGGAAATTGTATGGCTACTATACAATGGAGCTAAGGAAGAGTACATCTGGAATATAAGAGAGTCATTAGAGCAGGTCCTGTGATTAAAATCAATAGGAAACTACAACAATCTTTTACAGGTTGGACTACAAATGGTCCAGACCCTTCAAAAATGAAAGTTTGAGTCACCATTATCCCCAGCAAAGAACTACAACCAGATGAGGTGCTTGCTGGAGATACAGGGAATATGGAATGGGTAATAGAAGAAGGTAGTTATACATACCAGCTAAGACCACTTGACCAGTTGCAGAAATGAGGAATTGTCATTATTATGAGTATTTCTTCCTTATTTTATTATTAAACATATTTGTACATATATAAAGCAAATGTCTTTGTTTTCCTACCTCATTTATCCCCTTTTCATATAACACAAGTTTGTATTAACTTTATATCAGAGTATTCAACTTATAGGTACCAAATATAGGGGTGAATATCACCCAAGGACTTGCATTTTTTCCTGTGGAGAGAGTGTGTTTTTGGTTGTACACAGGACAATTGTGTCATGTTAAGCAGAAGTATGAAACAGCTATTAAAATTATTTGGATATTAAATATAATCAAGGGTATGTGTATGAGTGCCAGTTGACAAGGGGTAGACTGTAATGGTAAATTTCATGTGTTAACTTGGTAGGTTAAAGTGTCCAGTTTTTTGGTCAAGAATGTACCTAATTGTAATTGTAAGAGTATTTCATAGATAGGATTTGCATCTATAATCATAGTACATAGAAAAAACCTAGGAGTGGAAGAAAGGCAAGATTAAGGAGTTCCTAGAGTCAGCTCATGCTACTGGGCAGTTAGTAATCACCCAGAGCTCTCTAAAGCACCTGTTTGGGGGCACCCAGAAGAGCAGAAGAACATCCTGTAACATCCTTGAAAGAATGGAAGGAAGAGATTGAACATCTGTAGTGAAAATTCGTAAGTAGAGCCCTCCACATCCAGGAGGCCAGTTCCCATCCTCCACTGGTAGTGCAAGCCACCTCAGGAGCTATTCTATGGCTGGAGTTGGAAACTACATTCCCCAAAAATGGGAGAGGAAAAGATGGGTGGGTGCCAACTTCAGCTACTGATTATTAAATTTAAATTTGGCTGACTGAAGTATAACCCTAATAACAGCTAAGGTTTGAAAACCTGTCCAAGTTGGAAAAAGCCTGGTAACCACAATTTTAACTCTCCTCCCAGTCTGAGGGGAAGCAGAGCTGACTGAAAATCACAGTGAAGGTAGGGACCAGCTTCTTTCCACCCAGACCAGATTGCAGCCCTAGCCTCCGCTCCAGCCCCACCTCCGGCAGGAAAGAAGGTGGGGGAACCTGCACAAGGCTCTTCAGGTTACTGCAGGCAGTTTGGGCCTACATGAACTGGTTTATTAATCACCTTCAATTCTAATTCCATCCCTGCCCAAGAGGACTGGTGTTTTCTCAGCCTCTCTGGGAAACTGAAGTCACTTTTGGCCTACATGAACTGGTTTATTAATCACCTTCAATTTTGTAGCAGTTTGATATTATTGATGAATTCCAAAATGTAATATTGGATTATGTTTGTAAACTGGTCTTTTCTTATGGGCATATTAAAGTGTTTTGGATTCAAAGGTTTTACTTTTACTTGATTAAATAATGACTAAGACTCTGATTGGGTCATATCAGTAAGACTTGTATCCCTGCCTCCTTGGTGGGTGGGGACTTACAGAGAAACTGCCCTGCAGAGAAGGGAGGTTGAAGTTTTAATGCTGGAGCCCGGGGAAGTAAGCAAACAGAGGAGCTTGATCATGAGGAAGGTGAGAAGGCCCCTGGAAAAGAGATGAACCACTCACCTGATTGTTACAGCTGGCCTTGTGGAGAGAAGCAAGACTGAGCCTGGAGAGAAACAAGCCCTGGGAAGAGAGGAACCCAGGGAGCCTGAACTCTTGGCAGACGTTGGCAGCCATCTTGCTCCAACAAGTGGCAACAAACTTTGGTGAGGGAAATAACTTACGCTTTAAAGCCTGGTAACTGTAAGCTTCTATCCCAAGTAAATACCCTTTTATAAATGCCAACAGATCTCTGGTAATTTCTATCAGCACCCCTTTGGCTGACTAACACAAATTCCATCTTTACCCATGCTCCCCATAGGATAGGAGGATCCTGGTGTTTCCTCAACCTCTCTGGACAACCACAGGTACTATTGGCTGCATGAACTTGACTGTTGGGTGCCTATGGCTCCACCTCCACCTTCAATAGGACAAGGGGTGGTGGTGTTTCCCTAGGTTCTCTGGGTAACTGCAGGTGCTTTGGCCCACACAGACTGAATAGTTGGACACTTGTAGCTCCATACTCATGCCCAAGTAGTATAAGAGGGGAGCTGTGTTTCTTCAGCCTTTCTGGGCAATGGTAGACACTTTTGTCCTGCACAGACCAAAGTCCTTTGGGTCTACCCCCACCCCCTAATAGGACAGGAGGGGGCTGGTGTTTCCTCAGGCTCTCCAGGCAACAGCAGGCACTTTCAGCCTACAGGGACTGAGCCATTAGGCATCAGTGATGTGTTCCAGAGATGACAGTACTCCTTCAACATCTCAGGGCAACCGCAGGCATATTCAACTCACATGGATTAGGTTGTTGGGCATTCCAGAAGGTCCATCCCTACCCCCTGGCAAAGGGAGCCAGTGCTATTTCAGTCTACCTGGGCAATTGTGGTCATTTTGGACCTGCACAGCATAGATTGCAGCTCACACCTGCAGCTCCATCCCTGACCCAAGCAGGGAAGGAAAGGGGGTGAAACTTCATCAGCCTCTCTGGGAAACTACAGTCTCAGCCTGCATGACTTGGATTTTTACACATGGCTTCAGCTTTGTTTCTACCCCTAACAGAGGAGATAGGTGGAAGAAGCTTCATTTGTTCTTGAGGCAATGCAGGCAGCTTCAGCCTCCACAGTTTACATTTCCAACTACATCTTCAGCTCCTACTACACAACTAGGAAGGAAAAAGAGGAAGAAAGCCCTAAAATAAAGATACAAATGGCACACAGAATAAATACATTGAGTAAGCCAGATGCCAAGACATCAACAAATAATTATAATCCATACCAAGAAATAGGAAACTATGGCCTAGTTAAAGGAAGAGACAAGCCTCCGTATGACATAAAGGAGTTGAGACAGCTAATCACAGATGTTTAAACAAATCTTAATAAATTCATTGAGATGGCTAAAGAGATTAAGGATATTAAGAAGACCGTGAGGGTTCTTTCTAAACCAAACTCAGCATATAAACACCTTGCCTTCCCCTTGATGTGGGACATGACTCCCACAGATGAGCCCCCCTGGCACCAAGGGATTATTACCAAGCACCAACTAGTTATGCATCTGGAAAAAGGCCTTGAACAAAAGGCAGAAATAGTAAATACAAATGAGTTTTTATGGCTAAGAGATTTCAAAATGAAAGGTTTCAAAGGAAGATATTTCAAAGTTTACCCTTACACACATCTCAGCAAGACCTCATTGACTGCCACAAAACAGTGCCTCAAATAATGGGGCTCCTGAGGGCTCTAGAGACATCCAGACACTGTAATCAGGGCAGATAACTCAGGAATTCATCACCCAGCCAGTGGGCCTTACTTTGGAATTTATGCCTCCCAGTGTAACACAGTTAGACTCATTTATAGTTTGCTGCTCATGGCTCTTCTCCCTCTTTTATTTGAACTTATAATTATCACTATACTTGATAAATGTATGTTCCAGAGACTTAAATCTTTGGTACATCCATGCCAGTTGAGCCCTGAATCTCAACAGAGTTGCAATACCTACTCTCCAATTCATTGGACTCACCCAGGACAACTAACAAGTAGATGATGATGGACAATGCCTATCCCAAGGAACAGAGAGTGTCTGAAACTACAAGCAAGATAATTCGATCCATCCATCCCATAGGATCTAAGCCCCCTCTCAATTAGAAGTAAAGTGGGCATCACCATCCCAAAATCCTCAAGATTGGGGAGTAAACAATGGACTAAAGTACACTTATTATTATTCTACTATAGACTTATTATTATTCTAGCAATGGAAGAACTTTTATCATTGATATGGGCACAGTGGCCACCAATGGTTTTGGGGGAAGAGGAGGGGAGAATGAGTGTAGTGCGGGGACATTTTTGGGACATTGGAATTGTCCTGCATGGCATTGTAGTGATAGATACAAGCCATTGTATATTTTGTCATAGCCTACAGTATTGTGCAAGACATAATGTAGACTATAGTGCAAATTATTGCATGAATCCATCCTGCAATGTCTTGTGGGTGTCTGTCCAGCAGAGCCCGTGATGGCACAATGAAATTAATCTTAACACAGAAGTTGAGAGGTCAGGGGGAGAGCCGCTGAAGAAGCTATTCTCTCGAGCTGATCCCCAGCAAGCTTTTTATTCAAGATTTTTTTACAGTCAATGTCAGAGTGCAGGTGCAGGGGAGGAGACAGGTATGGGGGTTATAAATCACATTATAAGAATTCCAGACTGGTAATGGGGAAGCAAGATTACAGAAGCATTTAGTGATATACATAGGAGATAGGGTGGGAGATAAGGGACATAAGATAAGCAGGAAAGTTCCTGTTTATGGTAGGAACTGATATGGTGAATTCTCTGTGTGGGCAGAGAAACAGGCCTCCAAGTTATTTCTTAGATGTAAAGATCAGAGGGTTTCCACACATTATGGTCCAAGTTTGGTAACAGTGCTTCAATATATTTTCATTGACTGTAGAAAATGTACCACAATGGTGAAGGATGTTGTTAGTGTGGGAAAGTGTGAAAGGGGGAGGGAGTAGGGCATGTGGATGCCCCCTATATTTTGGGGGGAACTTTTATGTAATCTAAATCTTTAAAATTAAAAAAATTAAAAAATAAAAATTTTAAAACCTATAAAAAAGACACTGAATGAGCACAAAAAGAATTTGAAAGCATAAATAGAAAAATAGCAGATCTTATGGGAATGAAAGGCAAAATAAATGAAATTTAAAATATAGAGGAGGCATATAACAGCAGATTTGGAGCAGCAGAAAGAAGGATCAGTGAGCTTGAAGACATGGTGGACAAAAGCAAACATACAAAAGAACAGATGAAGAAAAGAATGGAAAAAAAATTGAACAGGGTCTCAGGGAACTAAATGCCAGCAAGCAGCAAGAGACATGCAAACATATGTGCCATCAGAATCCTTGAGAGAGAAGAGAAGGGAAAAGGGACAGAAGGAATATTTGAAGAAATAATGGTAGAAAATTTCTCAACCCTGTTGAAGGACGTAGATATCCGTGTTCAAGAAGCACAATGTGCTCCAACTCTGAGACACATACTAATCAGACTATCAAATGCCAAAGACCAAAGGACAAATTTTACATATCTCACTAAATATGAACTAAATACGAAAAATAATAAAAGGAGTTACTACCTACAGTATAGGTTATTAGGAGATAAAATGAGGGCTTTTAAGGAATAGTGATGCTTAATGTATGTAGAAGTTTTAATTAACTTGACTGTAAAAGTGTGGAGATGGACAGAGTCAATGGCAACACATTATATTGAGTAGCAGCTGGTTTATAAATGGGACTATGGCTGGAAAGAATAGTCTAGGGATATAAATGTCCATTAGAAAAAAGCTAGAGAATGACCTAGAGACTGAATAACACAGTGAACCCAGAGATGGATGAGAAACTGTGATTGACAGTACAAATGAAAGAATGTCCTTCTGTGAATTAGAATGGATGTATATCACGATTGCACAGTGGTAGAAATGTGGAGAAGCATGGGAAAAATATAATTAATATAACATATAGGATATAGTTAAGAGCAGTACTGTAATATTCTTGCATCAATGCCAAAGATGTACATTGTTAATAATAAGGCGGTTTAGAAAAAATATGTCAAATGTATGCTATGGACCATAGTTAGTGGTAATAATCTGATGATATTATCCCATAGTCTATAACAAATGTTCCACAACAGTGTGGTGTGTTGGTGAAAGGTTGTTGTACGGGAATTTTATACATGTGCATTACTGCTTTGTAAGTTTACGTCTTTTTTAATTTAAAAAAATATATTTTAAAAAAGTAATTATGGGGATGAAAAGCAAAATAATGGAGTTTCAAAATACACTACAGTCATATAACAGCAGATTTGAACAGGCAGAAGAAAGAATCAGTTTCCTGAACCACAAGACAGGATAATTGAACTCATACAGTCAGAAGAACAGGTAGAGAAAAAAATAGAAAAATTGAGCAGTGTCTCAGGGTCTGGAGTGACATCATGAAGCATAAAAACATATGCATTATGGGTGCCCCAGAAGAAGACAGGGAAAATGGACAAGAAGAATATTTGAGAAAATAATTGCCAAACATTCCAAAATGCTTTGAAAGACATAAATATGCATGTCCAAGAGGTACAACTTACTCTAAACAGAATAAAAACTAACAGACCTATTCTGAGATACATAATGAGTGTCAAATGACAAAGATAAATAAAGATTTCTGAAAACAGTAACAGGAAAGTGATTCATCACATATAAAGAATCTCTAATAAGACTAAGCGCGGATTTCTCATCAGAAATCATGAAGGGACAAAGGTACTGGTATGATATATTTAAGATACTGAAGGAGAAAAAGTACCAGTAAAAAATTCTTTACCCAGAAAAACTATCTTTCAAAAGTGAAGATTTTAAAATATTCACAGTAATCAGCAACTGAATGATTTCATCAGGAAAAGACCTGCCCTCCAAGAATTGCTTGAGGGAGTTCTTCAGTTTGAAAGGAAAAGATAGGAGACAGTGTTTGGAGTACTGTGAAGAACTGAGAATCTTTAGCAAAATTACTAAAAGGGTAAATGGCAAACCCAAAAGTATTGTAGCCTCAATATACAACCCTACTCTTTAATTCCTATAAGAGAATACAAATGACCAAGAAAAAGTCATATTTCCTGATTAAGAAAATACAAAATATAACACAGTAAAGGCAGTGCTGAGAGGCAAATTTTTAAATGCTTACATTAATAAGGAAGAAAGAGCTAAAATCAAAGGCCTAACTGCAAACCTGGAGCAATAGAAAAAGAAGAAACTAAACCGAAAGCAAGCATTAGAAAAGAAATAACAAATTTTAGAGCAGAATAAATGAAATAGAGAACAAAAGAACAATTTAATCTTTGATACAGAGCATTACCAAAACCTAAAGTTGATTCTTTGAAAAGATCAATAAACTTAATAATCCTTTAGCTAGCTTTACATACAGAAAAGAGAAGATGCAAATAAATAAAATCAGAAATGGGAGGGGACATTATTACTGACCCCACAGAAATAAAAAGGATGATGAGAGGATACTGTGAACAACTGCATGCCAATAAATTAGACAACATAGATGAAATGTACAAACTCCTAGAAATGCACAAAAAACCTACATTGATGCTACAAGAAATAAAGGAACTCAACAAACCAATTGCAAGTAAAGAGATTAAATCAATTATAAAACATTTCTAAACAAAGCCCAGGACCAAATAGTTTCATAGGGGAATTCTATCAAACATTCCAAGATGAATTAGTACCAACACTGATCAAACTCTTACAAAAATTTGGAGGGGTGGGAACACTACCTACCTCATTCTATGAGGCCAACATCACCCTAATTTCAAAGTCATATAAAGAGATTATAAGAAAAGAAAACTACAGATCAACATCCCTCATGAATCAAGATGCAAAAAATTTCTTTAAAAAATACTTGCAAATCGAATCGAACAGCACATTAAAATATTATACACCATGATCATGTGGGATTTATCCCAAGTATGCAAGGGTCATTCAGCATTTTACAAATCAATTAATGTAATGCATCACATTAACAAAATATAGGGAAAAAATCACAGGATTTTCTCAATTGATGTAGTAAAGGGGTTTGACAAAATCCAGCTTTCTCATTGATAAAAACACTTACAAAATAGAAATAGATGGAAGCTTCCTTGACATGGTAAAGGTCATATGTGAAAAACCAACTGTTAACACCATACTCAACAGTGAAAGACTGAAGGCTTTCCCTCTAAGATCTGGAACAGACAGAGATGCCCACTCTCACCAGTTTTCAACATTGTACTAGCAGTTAGGCAAGAAAAAGAAATAAAGGTATCCAAATTTGACAGGAGAAGTAAAATTTTCACTACTTGCAGATGACATAATATTATGTATAGGAAGTACCATAAAACCACATCAAAGCTACTAGAGCTAATAAATGAATTCAGTAAAGTGGTGGGGTACAAGATCAAAATGCAAAAAACTGTACTGTTTCTATACAATAATAATGAACACTTGAGGGAAAATCAAGAAAACAATTCCATTTATAATAACAACTAAAAGAATCAAATATCTAGGAATAGATTTAACCAATGATGCAAAGGACTTATATATGGAAAGCTACTAAAAGAGATTAAACAAGACCTAAATAAATGCAAGAACATTCCATGCACATGGATTGGAAGACTAAATATTGTTAAGATGTCGATTCTACCTGTAGCAGTTTGATATTACTTATGAATTCCAAAAAGAAATATACATTGTTTGTAAACTGGTCTGTTCCTTTGGGAATATTAGATTGTATTAGATTCAGAGATTTCTATTTTACTTTTTTTAAATATTTTAAAAAAATAATTAGATTACATAAATGTTAAACAAAAGTTTTAGGGATTCCCATATGCCCCACCTCCCACACCTCCCACAACGTCCCACATAAGCATCCTTCATTAGTGTGGCACATCACCTGCAATGGATATACACATCTTGGGACTTTGCCATTAAGCATGGGCCATAGTTCACATTATAGACCACGCTGTCTCCCACACAATTTTGCATGATATATGATGGTATAAAATGGCCTAAATCTGCTGTTGCAATGTCACTCAGGATAATTCCCAAGTCCCAAAAAAGCCCCTGTATTACAACTGCTTTTCCCTCTCCCTGCCCCCAAAGCATCCAGTGGCCACTGGCTCCACATTAATGTTGTTATTTCTTCCACTACTTGAATTACAACACTATGTCTATAACAGAATACCAGTAAGTCCACTCTAGTCTATAGTTCTTCCCCCAATCCTGAGGAGTCTGGAATGGTGATGTCCACTCCACCTCCAAATGATAGGGGGCTTATAGCCCATGGATAAGATGGATGGGAATATCCTCCATATAGCTGCAGACTCTCTCCATTCCTTGGGATGGCTGTTGTCCATCATCATCTCCCTGCCAGATGTCCTAGGTGAGTCCATTGAGCTGTAGAGCAGGAGTTGCAGCTCCACTGAGATTCCAGGCCCAGCTGGCACATGGACAGCCCAAAGACTCCAGGCTCTGGAAGTATACCTACAAACTCTAGCACCACATATAGGTTTGAATAGAAAAGACAGATGGACCATGTGCAGGGAAGACATATTTGAGTCCAACTCTGTCACTCTCAGGAGCACAGATTCCAAAGTAGGGCCCACTGATAAAGCACCAAACTCTGGAGCTATCCACCCTGATATAGGACTTGGGAGTCTTCAGAGCCGTCAGGAGCCCCACTATTAGGGGAGATATCCACATTGGAAGCTTATGAGGTCCTATTGAGATGTGCATAAGCGTTACCTCTGGGACGACCTCCTGACTCACTTTGAAGTCTCTTAACTATGTGAACTCATTTGTCTTTACATTTTCCCCCTTTTATTTGAGGTCTTTATTTGACCACATCATTAGGGCATGCAGGGTTGAATCCCTGCCCCCTTGGTGTATTTAAATTAGGCTCTCACATGGAAGTAAACACAGGGAGAAAGAGAACACAGAGAGCTAGTTTTTGATGCTGGAGCCACTGGGATAGAGCCAAGCCATTCACTTGATTGCCTACAGCTGACCATTTGAAGAGACCAGAGCAGCTGATCCCAAAAAGAAACAAGCCCCCCTGGGGATAGTGATGAGCCTTATGCCAGCTTACAGCTGAGATTGGAAGAAGCTGGGACCATGGAACCTTAAGAAGAAGGAGGAATGCTGAACCCTCACAGATATTGCCCACCATCTTGCTTCAACATGTGGCAAAAGCCTTTGGGTGAGAAAGTTCCCCTTATGGTACCTTGAGTTGGACTCTTTAGGGCCTTTTGACTGTAAGCTTCTGCCCCAAATAATACCCTTTATAAAAACCACAGATCTCTGGTACTTTGCATCAGCACCCCTTCTGGCTGACTAATACACAGTAGAAGAAACAGAAGCATCACCTTCATCTCAGGATAAAGACAAAGAAATTAGTTGTTCCAGGCAGCAGTGTTCAGAAAATGATGAAGGGGAGGATGAAGAGGAATAAGAAGAGTCTTTTATGACTCCAAGAGAAATAGTCCCAGAAAGGAAAAGAAACTGTGAATGAAGGCACTTCTTAGTAAAACAATCAAATGGAGGAATCTGGTCTAGTCTGGCTCAAACTGAGATTTATATTCTGAAGGTAGTGAGAATGCAGGTGGTGCTGTAGAGATTCTGACTGCCATGAAAAAGAAGAATTAATAGGATACAATTCCAATTAAACAGGAGAGATTCTTTCAGAATCATTCATGGAAAATGATGGCAAAGCCAAAGAAGCTGCAAATGAATCAATGGAACAAGACAAATTAGAAAAATTTAAATGCAGTATTTTACATACAGTTCTGGTTTCATGCTGTATAAAACTTAAATAATAAAGTGGATCTTTAGTTTTACAAGAGAAACAGGTTGTAAAATAAATCCTTTATGGGTTCATCCTGAAAGTTGTAAATGTAAGAACTGTGAATATCAATAGCCTATTTGGGTTCTGCTTACCACTTACTTTTTGGTCTGGTCAAATCAGCAGTTTGTGTATAGAATTTTTTAAATTTAGAGTCAAAGTTTTTTAACTGGAAGATAATAATTATAATTTTGAAAACCTTTTGGAGATTATCACATTTAGTTTACACATATGCAAGAAAGCTTTTTGTCTTGTCTCTTTATGAAAACTCTTGCAGTTTTCATATTTTGGTCATAGGTTCAACATTTTAACATGGAGTTAGAGGGTTTTATGCTGGTTTCCAGATTTTATTATTTGACTAAGGACAAAGGAACTTTAATTCATATAT
>JAQZBX010036374.1:0-24183 GCA_029593785.1 Cabassous unicinctus
CCTCCTTACTTTTGTCATTAAAATTTTTACTTAAGGAAAGCCTATTGTTAAAATAAAACCACAGAAGTTTAGAAAGTTTTTCTCTTCACCCAAACACAGGCAAATCTTCAATCTGTAAAAAAAAAAAAAGTACAATAATATTATTTATGTTCTCAGGCTTCATAGACATCTGTATAGAAGGGCAGATTACTAGCAGAGGGAGTCCCATCATTTCAGATTATTAATGACAAGACAGATAGTGTTGACTATCAACAGACAAAGGTACAGAAACTTAGTCATACTTTCCTATATAATCTTAGTCTCAAATTAGATGATCTGAGATGAGCAGTAGTCTCATTTGTAATTCCAATAATTCTAATTCTTTGTTGACCTCAGAATTGCCTTTAGCTTCTTCCATTTCTAATCAAATTTATTTTTGAAATCCACTTTGCTACATGAAATTAGGGTTGGATCTAACGATCTCTGAGGTCTTTGTATTTTATTATTAGAACTAGGAAACTGCTCACACCTTACCGAGTATTAAGGGTTTTGCTTAGCTCTATCTCGACATAGTGATCTATCTTAGTTCTATGCTTCAAATCTTTCAATGGCTTCGCATTATCTACAGAATAATATCCAAGCTTTTAATGTAGCTGAGAATACCAGTCTCTTCATGAGCCAACTCCCACCTATTTTTTTTAAGCCACTCCTGTTACTTTCCCATAGAAATACTGACCCCAGCCTTTTCTCTTTACTGAATGGGTCATGCTGTTACCAAGTTGTTTTCCCCTCCTCCTTCATTCCATCTGTTCCAAATGGTGAACTCCTATTCATCTCTTCAGGTCCCACTGGCCAGACACCTCCAGACCACTCAGGGTATTAGTTATTCCCTCTTCAGAGCTGGGCCCCCGAGTACTATACGTGCATCTGGTCTCGCACTTAATAACAGTGCTAGATGCTCTACAAAGCACTTTGCACTCATTATGTTTCATCATCATTAGTACCCTATAACTTAGGTGCCGTAACTACTGCCTTTGGTATAGGAGGAAACTGCGTCAGAGAGGTTTTTTGACCTAAGATGGCATAGCTGAGGTGGTAGGCAAAGCTAAGACTTCAAGCTGGGTTTGTTCGTTGAGAGTGTATTTTCAACCACATCTATACTTCTTCCCTTAATATACTCTAAAATAATTTATTTGTGTGTGTCTATCTTATTTAGTCTGGGGAACCTCTCTTAGCCTTTTTCCAGTTCCTCGTGTCATGGCTAATACCTAGAAACTTGTGTTTAGTGCATAATTCTTTGTCCTATACATACCGTAATAGACTTTTACTTCATATCTGCTTGCATTTTCTTTGCAGGCTTATGGAGATTTTGCATGGAGTAATCCACTGCACCCAGATATCTTCCCAGGACTACGTAAAATAGAGGCAGAAATTGTGAGGATAGCTTGTTCCCTTTTCAATGGAGGACCAGATTCCTGTGGATCTGTAAGTATATGCAGGTGGCACCCAAAAGTCAACTCTCTCTCTCACTCTCTCTTTTTAAGCTTAAAGTAGAAGAGTTTATTAAAAATATTTTATTGCACAAATAATGTGGTTACTTATTATTAATCAATTTTGGCTCCTGGGTACCTTTGCTTGACTCAAGTAGTCCTTGAAAACTTCCTTACTTTCTGGTGTGACGAAATAATTCAGGTTCATCCTGTAAGTTTCTTGCTCTAGACCTGGAATCCACCATTTGTTCAAGGAGCCCTGGTTCATTTTATAAATATGTGAAATATTTATGTGGTTCCAAAGCAAGTTTATGGAACAAGACAGATCCAAAAAATTAACCAGAATGCAATCTAGAGATACAAAGATAGGAAGTCTGAGGGAGAGGTTGAGACCTGAAGAACAGAATGAGAAGGGCTAATATACATCTAATTGTTATTTAAGAGCAGCCAGGGAAGAAAAGTAAATAGCCTATAAAGGTATACCTTTTAGAACTGATATTCTCAATGGCAATAAGGGCAGGGATCGGGGTGGAGAGTGGAATAGATGAAAGACTGGCCATGGGTTGACAGTTGCTGGAGCTGGATGATAGGGGCAGGCAATAGTTCACTGTTTACCTGTGTCTAATCTACTCTTTAATTTTTCCATTGGGCTTTTATATTTAATTTACTAAATTTTTCATTTCTGAGGATTCTGTTTTTTGTTTTTGTTTTTTTAATTTTAATTTAAATCTGCTTGGTTGCTCTTTGTAGTTTCTTTCCTTGTCTTTTATTTTAGATATTCTACTTTTTTGTTTATTAAATATTCTTCATGGGTATTTTATATTCTATGTCTGACAATTCCAATATCATGGGCCTTACCTGTCTGGATCTGCTGGTTCACTCATGGTGTCTCGTTTCCTTATATTTGTGTGTATGTGTGTTTTAAATACTGTGAGCAGCTCATCTTCCTGGGAACTTAACACTTAGGGAATTCTTTGAGGCCTTGACTGAAGTTAAGTTCTTCCAAGGAAGATTTGTAATTACCTTTGCCGGCTGCTGAGGAATGCTGGGGAGTGCCACCACAATGGAACAAATTTAAGGCAAATTCTCAGCTTGGTATATTGTACCACAGAGGGAGTGTGAATTCAGAACACACACTCACATAAAGGCTATCTTGTTACACAGTCTTGAGAGATTCTTGTCTTTGCCTGAGCAAAAGGACTGGGAGGGAAAAGCAATTTTTTTCTTGTTTGCCTCTTCTGTGCCACTGGGCTTTTATTTCTTTTACATCTAAGAGTATGGGCACAGTCCCAGATTTTTCAGCCATCTTCCAAAAGATTTCTTACCGTGGGCAGGCCCTAAATGTAGGTCCTGGGCCCATGTTCTGTTTGTGTGTCACAGGGGGAGCTCAAGGTCTCTAGGGGTTGGCGCCAAGCCTCAGCGTGAAGCCATCTATGCACTCACTTCTCCAGAATTCTTGATTTTGCTTTATTTTGTGGTTTAGTATATTCCTTTTATGTTAGCTCAGTGGCAGATTAAAACTTTTTTTTTCATGATTTATCAAGCTTTTTAGTTATTTTATTAGTTGGTTTGTTTGGGATATATATATATATATATATATATATATTGCTGGAAACAGAAGTCCCATAATTGGTTTTCTTTTCTTTTTTTGTTGTTTTTACTTGTAACTTTGTGTATTTGAAAGCAGCTTTGCCCCTGAATCTTCTCTTCCTTGTATTTTTTTCCTACGTTACTCAGCTGTTCCTTATAGGATATGATTTCGGTTATTTCCAACCATCTGGTGTTTCTTTGAATGACTTTGGGTTGTCTGTGGCTGGCCAGATAGAGCATAGTTCTCCAAGTGAGGAGCAGCGTGATTTTTCACTCTCAGTCTTTTCAATCTGGGTCCACTAAAATGATCTCAGACCTTTCCTCTAAGTCAGTATCGATCTTCTCAGCAGTATCTCTTCTGTTCCTTGCTCTTCCCATTGTATTTATTAGTTCTGCATTGGTGTTATTGGTACTTTGTTTTTTTACATCTGCAGTTTCTCTTTTCATCTCATTCTGTCATTCATTGTTCAGTCTTTTCAACTCTTGTTTTCTTGAATTCATGTTCATATATTATCATATAGCGAGAAATAGTTAAGAGGGATTTCCTCCTGTTCATTGGGTTTTTTTCCTTCTGAGTTGGGCTTTTATTTTGCATTTTACATGCTACTTACTTTTTCCTGTTTGTATGTTTTCATAGTGGCTGTGCCGTTTTCTTCATTTTACCCATCCTTGGGTGGCTCTTTCCAGACGTTTTATTTATTCTGATGTACTGTGGGCCACTTCTCATCTGGGACCCTTTGGTTAAAGGAAGGGCTCAGCTTTGAAGCTTTGTTCCTTGTCTATTAGAATATCTGGATCTGTTTTTTTCTGAGATTTTGTTTAAATTATCTACCAAGTTCACTCTGCCGAGCTGGGTGAATGGCCACTCCCACAAACCCCTTCAGGCTTTGGCTCTTTCTTTCGTTCATCCTGTAGCCCTGAAGCCTTCATGTTTAAGGATTTGGTTCTCAGAGTCTTTCTCCCCAGTATGCTAGCTTCCCCCTGGCAGCCATTTCCACCACTCGTTGATCAGAAGAGGAAGAAGATAAGGAAAACCACTCTGCTTGCCTCTGTGAAGATTTGAGGGGGTGTTAATGAGAATCCACAGGATTTTGCTGACACAGCACTATAGTTGCCAGGCTTAGAGGCGGGATTAGGAGCAGCTGTGTTTTGCTGTACCTCTCTGCTTTGTAGGATTATTTGAGCTCCTCCCTTTCTCTCTCTCTCAACCTCTTGTCCACCCTCCCTCTCTTCTACTTTCCCTCTCCTTACTCCCACCCCCTCCCACTGCTCTCTTGATGAGCTGCTTTTGGTGAATAAAAGGTTCAGCAGTGCAAAGCAAGAAGAAAACAAAGCCAAATGACTGGGCAGTCTTTACACTATTCCCAACTAAGATCTCAAACTCTTGTTCTTTGTTCTTCTACTTTAAACTCTTTTTTCCTCTCCTTAACTTCTTTTGCCTTAGTGACAGTAGCTGAGAGGGAGCTACACTACAAGACACTAGGTTGCCATGTAAAATATTCTTGGCTTCCGCAAAGGTCATCATGTCTGAACAGCATCTAAAAGAAAAATGTCCAAGTAGGTTATGTTCTACTTTTGTTTTCTGAAATACTTGTCATTTATTATAATGAGAGTTTTTATAAAAGTTAAAAAGTTGAATAACTTAACAAGGAGTTATTGAGGCCTCTATCTTCTTACTTCACAAATTTCTGTTTTTCTTTGGGTATATTTCTTTAGGGGATGGAGGGCTGTGGAAGAGTAGCAGCATAATTTAAAAAAAAAAATGTAGTCAGAAATAAAACCTAGAAGTAGAGTTTAGGTGTTTGCACTTTTACAGATAAAAGCACACAGGTATTTGTCTAAAATAATGGTGTAGATTTGATTAAGTTATTGGACTACAAATAGGACATGTGAAGTGGGTGACTAGGGTTTGGGGAACTTTTTCTGCTGAGGTCATTGCCTGGCCTTAGTAAGAGGCTGACTCATTGCAGACCGGGCCTTGCTAGGCCTTCCCCGACTGTCTTCACAGCTGGTGAGGCTCCTCATGTGACGTTCTGAGGTTTGATGCCAGACCACAGGACATGCTGCTGATTTGCAGGGCTGACCTCCACTGGGGGCACTTCATCTTCTCCAGTTTAGAAATGCAAAGACCTACAGAGAAGCACCCGGCACCCAAGTTAAATGCATTACTTTGTGAACAGAGGTCACATGTTTCATGAAGACGTTCTGAGACACAAAATGACCAACTTCCCTCAGCTTATCTTCCATTTAACTCCTGACCACTGGGATTGTGCATCTAAAGGTTCTTTTGTCCTATATGTGGGCATTATTTTGGGAAGCTTCGGTTAATCACCCCCTCTCATTCTGTCTCATGTAAACCACACAAAATACCAAAATGGAGACAGTTTTTACTTCTCAACAACAGGTGCTAACATACAACTTAGGGCAAAGTGCTTTACTCTCTCAGGGCTCAACTGTAATTTGAAAATGTAGCTGCTAAGACTGTATGAATCTGCAGAGATGGGAAAGTTAAGAAAACGTCCATCTAGTTCGTTCTGTGGCTTTTTGTTTGCTTTGTTTTGTTTTGAAATTTTTCATTCTCTCAGATATTATCAAAGGTAACTGGAGGGGCATGACCTGCCTCTGCTGGTTGTGGGTCACTGAGCACCAAGTCTGGCATCAGGAGATGACAACTCCTGATTAGGCGCCGGCTCCTGTGCTGGGTGCTGGGAACATTGTGATGGCCAGATGCGTTTCCACCTGCCTGAGTTTACAGCCCAGTCATTTTGTTTGAATGCTGGTAAAGAAATTAGCTGGTATCAGAGGGACCAGGCACAGCTTCAGGAAAACATTTTACTTCATTTAAAAAATTAGGAGTTTTGTTTTGATTTCAGATAAGTAAGATAACTAATAAGTAGAGACTCCTGCTTTTCTGTCTTTCAAACTTCAAAACCACCAGCTCACTTTGGAATGTCTGAATGCCCCCTTTTGAGCTTCTAATGAATTGGGGGTAATTTCACAGCTTCACGTTCTTCAGAGGATATTGACAGTTTAAATCAAAGCCAATCTTGATGCTTCTGAATGGAGTGAAATGCCAATTTCTGTCTGCAGATGCACTAATACTGAGTTGTAAAATGGATTGTACATGGGGGTAGGGCTGGGCAATTGTGCATTTCTCCAGACGGTACTGAGCTGGAAAAATAGCTTCTTCTCATTGTTATTTAATATTTTTTACCCTTCCCCTAAACCAAGATTGGACATAGCCAACAAAGCCAGTTTTTCCTCCTGGAATACATAGTAACATCTGCCTGAAAGTATCTATCCAAGAACTTGTCTGTTTCATCATCAGACATCTTCAAGACCAGGGCAGAAAGTGCTTGCTGATATCTGCTTCTGGCTCCTTCCACAGATGGCATCTCTTCTTCATTACAGGTGACCTCTGGGGGGACAGAAAGCATATTGATGGCCTGCAAAGCATATCGGGACCTGGCCTTAGAGAAGGGGATCAAAAATCCAGAAATGTATGTATCTCCATGCTCCCTCCCAACCCCCTGATATGTCTGTTTGTAGTACTGCTGTGAGAAGCTGAGCCTGACCATCTCTTTTAGCCTTCTTTCCCCCTGTTCTGACCTCTCAACCCTTATCTTTTCCCATTCAGCAAGATTTCAAATTGTCTAGCCGGTTAATCTAAAGATCCCTTTCCCCAGTTTATAAGTGGTATATTCTCCAAGCAAGAATAAGATCCCTTCTCCAGAAGTGACAGTGTTAGAGAACTACATCTTTGAATCCTGTGCTATTTAGTATTAATTACTATAACCTGAAGAAAGCCCTCTACCTGTCTTACCTTAGTGAAAGGCATTAATAGGCTAGCTCTGGGGGCTCCCTAGGAAAATTTCAGCCTGAGGGCTGTTTTCTGGGAGGAAAAATTAGAAAACCTTTTTGAGGTTTACCCATGTGGCCACCCCATGGGCATAATTTGATGTTTGCCTGCATTTTGTTCTCTAGACCCTCTCCGTGTACAGTGTGTTTATACTCCATCTTTTGGGTTAATGTTTTTCTCACAAGTGTCAGTGACTAAGGAGTTTGGTTGCACGTGGTCTCATGCTATGATTCATACTTAGTCTAAGAGAAGAAATCAGCCTGCCGACTTCATATGTAAATCTTTGTTCGGTGCTTGGATACTTACTCAGTAATAGAGATTTTTCTCCCTTTCAGGGAACAGATTAATTATTAAGAGTTGACTCATTGAAGGAAGGGACACTGATTGGATGCTTGACTGCTGCTTTAACATCCCTGCCGAGCTATACGTTTTCTGCTTGGACATGTATAATGCCAGGAAGCTCACTTCCCAGGGAGGCGCCAGTCTCTGCATAGCCAGCTGCTGGAAGGCTCTACCTTATATTGCTCTCATCCCAGTTTTCTGGCCCTTCATAATTTACCCTGTGGGTCTCTTGATGTGGGAGTACTTCCAAGTTCTTCCTATTGTCAAAATGATTTCCTAAGTAGTTGGCTGAAGGTTTCTGCAGAAAATCAGTCAACCTCTTTTTGTTTCTGCTTTTAAAGAAAAGTAAAACAATGTAAAGACTAAATAAGTTTGAGGGAAAAAGCCAGATGTTTACTCTGGGTGATTTCAGTTAGCTGCTGACTACATTCTTTCTTAAGCCCTACATTGGTCTGAGTTTCATTGTTCTCCTCCCTGTCCTCTAGGGTGGTCCCCCAAAGTGCCCATGCTGCCTTTGACAAAGCAGCCAATTATTTTGGCATGAGGATTGTTCGGGTTCCACTGAACAAAATGATGGAGGTGGATGTTCGGGTGAGTTCCTTCCCAGGGACTGTTCTCTCTCTCGGGCTTTGAGAAGCAGGAAGTGCATCAAATGGACCAGCTTCTTCCAGGGTCACACTTGGATGGGCTCTCAATGCCTTTAAATGTAGCAGCCACAATACCGAAAACAGTCCCTAGTGTGGGCGATGGCAACCTCGGTCTTTTCAGAGATTAATGAATTCTATTAGGGAGCGGATCTAGTCCCTAACCTGGGCCTTGAAAAACTTGGGTTTTGCTTTCGAAACCATCATTTTCCTTTCTTCCATTTGTAAAATGAGCATGGACTAACCTGCCCCAGGACTCTCACTGTGGCTTTGATTAGCTTGAATTACTGCCACTGTCATAATAGTAATTATTTTTATGCCTTGTATTTGTGAAGAAGAACTTTCTAGTTTTCCAAGTGCTACCAGGATCACATCTGGGCCTTCTGACCATCTAGGGAGGTGGTCACGCCTATTAGGAATACTGCAGTTCCCAGCCAAGCTGGGTGAAGTTAAGGAACTTACTCAAGGTTCCACTGCTCTGAGGTTGTGGGGCTGGGACTCACATTTGTCTCTTTTAACCTCCCAGCCCTAGTATTCTTTTCACTCCCACAGAGATTTTGCTGTTCTTATGTTGTACTCTCAGACTTACTTTCCCTGAATGGACCCAAGTGGACTTGTTTGTGTTCTGCCCCCATGGTGGGGAGGCAGTTTTCTCCCAGGATGAAGAGATGAGGGTCGTGGCACTAAAGGAACTGGAACTCTAAGCTGGTGGCCCAGGTTGCTTGTGGCAGCAGAAGAGAAGAGTAATTCTGACATGGACGCTCATTTTCCTGTACACTTTAACTCTCTAGGCCATGAGAAGAGCCATCTCCAGGAACACTGCCATGCTCGTCTGTTCTACCCCACAGTTTCCTCATGGTGTGATAGATCCTGTCCCTGAAGTGGCCAAGGTACACAAGAGACATGCGCTACTTCTGGCAATCAGGTTGAGATTTGGAATCTAAAGTAGAATCTAGTGTTGCGGTACTTGGTAAATAGAAGCAGTTTTGATTTTAGGGTTGACCACAGTGATGACACGTTCTCATCAGCCCTGTAGCATACCTTCCAGCTCTGCTCATTTCCTATTTGATTTTACAGTGAGTTTAAGGTCATGCATATTTAAAGCTAAAATAGGTAACTCATTTCAGATGAATTATTTTGAAGGCTAAATACATTTGCAAGGTGAGCCTTATTGTCATGTCAAAAGTAGCCAGCTTTGGGAAGCGGATGTGGCTCAATTGATAGGGCTCCCGTTTACCATATGGGAGGCCCTGGGTTCTATTCCCGGGGCCTCCTTGTGAAGGCAAGCCAGCCCGCGTGGCACGGTGAGCTGATGCAGCAAGACCTCGCAACAAAGGGAGACAAGCAGACACGGAAAAACACACAGCAAATGGACACAGCGAGCACAAGCAGCAAGGGGGGGATAAATAAATAAATAAATCTTAAAAAAAAAAAAAAAAGTAGCCAGTTTTTAAAAACATGTGAAACACAGAACCAAGTAGCCTGGTGTTTATAGCCCACCTTCTACCCATGTCCTGCAGAGTCTTTTGTTATAGTGCTATACATGAAATTCTCTTATGGCCTTTTTGTTTTGTTTGTTTGTTTTTTGGAACTAGCTGGCTGTCAAATACAAAATACCTCTTCATGTAGATGCTTGTCTGGGAGGCTTTCTCATCGTCTTTATGGAGAAAGCAGGCTACCCACTGGAGCAACCATTTGATTTCCGAGTCAAAGGGGTGACCAGCATTTCAGCTGATACTCATAAGGTGAGCTATGGAAGAGACCAAATCACCAAAGTGGCCAGGTGATTAATTTGAATATTATAGACAAAATGGACTGACTAAAGCATTCGCTTCCTCCCAAAATATCAAATGACATCTTCTGGCCCTTTGCTTTCACCAGGGCAGTTGATTTTAGTGATCAGAACAGGAGGTAGAGGTGACAGGCAATAAGTAGTGAAAAGGCACCTATTACCTTTTATCTCACCTTAGCTCAGAGAGTTTCTGAATTCATTGACTATGTGTGACTGGGGCAGGCTAGTGTAGCAGCCCGCGTGAAAAAGTCCCCTGAAGCCATGAGATTATTTGGGGTGGAGGAAGGAAGGGGGTGTGTGAGGGTAGAGAGTGGAGTTCCTAAGAGCTGGGGTCCTGAACCTAGGGGACAGAAGTATGTTCGTGGAAGGGTCCTTTGGGAAGGAAGCTCAGGAACTTCAGGCTTGTAATATTTGTAATGTCTATATCTGCCACCCCAGTGAACTGTGACAGAGTCAAGATCTGTTGGAAACTCTTTTGAAACTATATCAGATGTGAAAGAGGTATTAGCAGCCTCAGGAATGTGTGCCTCGCTCTGGTTGCAGTTTCAGAGCATGTTTTAAACTAGGGTAGAGCTAAGACCTCTTCTTCAAACTAAATCATCAGCAACAAAGTGTCAGCCAGTCTCTTTTGCCTTACCACTCAGATTGCTCCTGAGCTGCATCTCTGGATGGTTTAGGGGTGAAATCAGGTCCATGTTAGCCTTACTGGGAGTTCATTAGGAGGACACATTGTCTATAAGGAAACCAGTCACATGGTTTATTGTAAAGCTGGATTAAATAGCTTTTAGATTCTGAGCATCATGATGTTCTTAAAAAAGAAATGTAATACTTAGCAAAAAAGGTGGGGAGAGCGGCCACATTGTTGCTTCATGTTACTTGAATTCCATTCTTTCCTGGTTTCCAGTGGAAATTATCCTTGTTTCCATCTTGACATACAGTGCTTGCAAAATTTTAAATCAGGAAAATCACCTGTTAGAGAGAGGAAGTGAACCCATTGGGCAAGACTCTGTTCTTCTCTGGACCTCAGATTCCCCATCTCTGAAATGGAGACTTGAAACTCCATCACTTAAGCCCCTTCTACCTTTTAACATTCTAAGTTACTTGAACACTCACTGTAAAGTTTGTGGGAAACATTGTAGAGGAACTGACGAGTGAAGCAGGAATGACTTTGCATGAGAAGAGTTCTGGGTCAAGGTGTGCCAGGTGGAACTGCACTCTCACCTGTCTGCTTCTTCCCCACTCAGTACGGCTACGCCCCCAAAGGCTCGTCAGTGGTGTTATACAGTGACAAGAAGTACAGGAGCTATCAGTTCTTCGTTGCTACAGACTGGCCTGGTGGCATCTATGCTTCCCCAACCATAGCGGGCTCACGGCCTGGTGGCATTAGCGCAGCCTGTTGGGCCACCTTGATGTACTTCGGTGAGAGTGGCTACGTTGATGCTACCAAACAGATCATCAAAACATCTCGCTTCCTCAAATCAGAGTATGTATGGACGATGGGCTTCTGCCTTTTCTCTCGCTTGTTCTGCTGGTAGGTTCGAGGCATCTACCTGGCCAAGCACCCTTAGGCCTAACCCATTTGCCACCCTCTGAGACAGAGGGTTTAGGGCAGCAGCTCAGGACTGTGGTGCTGGCCTGGGATGCTAAGTTCCCTTACCCTGTGACTTTGGAGGTTTTCAGAGCCAGGGGCCACTGAGATCAGGGCTTCCTTTGTAGGCCACTTTGTCTCTAAAGATGTCTAAACTGGCAGCTCTTGCCAACTGCTCATGTACAGTGGTTTTCAAACTGGGACCTGCATCTCAAGCACCTGGAACACTTGCTAAAACACAGGCTGCCGGGCCCCACTCCTGGAATTTCTGATTCCGTCGACTTGGGATGACGTCCAAGGATTTGCATTTCATAATACTGATGCTGCTGGTCCAGGAATCACACTTGGAGAACCACTGGAATAAGGAAAAAATTGGTTTGGGGGTGTGTGTGAAGGAATGGGAAAGGAGGGAACAGAAATCTGGGATGAAGCCGAGGCTAGACCCGGCTGTGTGCTTTAGCTAGCGTCTCTTATCATGCATTACCTGCCTCTTTCTTGGTGTCACTGGGATTTGGAGGCGTTTTCAGAATCTCTTGAGGGTGAAGGAAGGGGGTCCAATAGGCCCATTTGAATGTCTCATTTGAAAAAGTCCTCATATGGTTCTGGTCTGGCCATCTGTTGAGAACCACTGTTCCATTTCTTGCTCTAAGGATTACACCTCTGACGTTTTAGAACTGTAGAGCTGTTTATGCCTTAGATGCCCTGAGGGCATGGCCTAATTTGGGGGTAGGGCAGTGATTCTGATGCATTAGTTCTGGGTGGGGCTTGGGCCTTAGAGTAGTTTTAATATTCCACCTGTGATTCCATAAGAACCTCTAGCCTCCTTATTTTACAAGATGAGAAAACTGTAGCCTCGAAAGGTTGGATTGGTATAACAAGGGAGACTTTGGATGATTAAAGAGACAATGCCAAGAGGAATATATGTGACTGAGTCCCTACCCCCCACCTTTTCTTGTTTGTTTTAAGACTGGAAAACATCAAAGGCATCTATGTTTTGGGGAATCCCCAGTTGTCAGTCATTGCCCTGGGCTCCCGTGAATTTGACATCTACCGACTATTTAACCTGATGACTGCCAAGGGGTGGCACTTGAACCATTTACAGTTCCCACCCAGGTAAGCTTGAAAAACCTCTTTCTGTTTGTCTGGTCCGTGACTCTTAACGAACTTAGATAGCAAGGTAACCTGAAGGATGGATTTTTGACCTGCAGAACCTAGTGCTTTAGTGGCAACTGTGGCATATGTAGGATTTCTGTCTTGCAACCTGGAGAAGAAGGCAATTAACTTTAAACTCTTTGAATGTCAACGTCAAGTTAGGTGACAGCCTCTTGAGACCAGTGATGGTCATGAGGGTCCTCCCTCCCCCCTACTCTGGTTCTGGCCTCTATACTCTCCAGTGCAGTGACTTGTTATCTGAGCAATATTTAGCTCAAAATCATTCAGAGCCTGCTCCTGTCTTCTTTAATATGCTTTCCTAACCTACTAATCTTTCATGTCATCTTTACACAAATATTCCATTCTGTCTGAAGAGGTCTGTTCAGCGGCCTCTGTGCACACTTACCCTTTCCCACGTTGGTGCCGTGGCCAGTCCCATCCAGACTGTCCTTTCTCCTCCTCACAACTGCTCTGTATGCCATCCTCCCTCCAGGGTAGAGTTTCTCTTTTGCTCTGCAGTCCTCCCAGACCCCAGCCACTGGCCCTGTCTCCATGAGGGCTCATCCTGTAAGATTTAAGTGTCCTGCTGGTGTCCCACGACTGAAGAAATAGGATGGGCAGCTGTGTTCCTTCTCTTCTGTGCTGGGTCTTGGTCCAGTGGAGCAGCCTTGATGCCCACCCATACCCAGGACCCCAGGACTGAGGACTGGAGAGCCCTGATTCCCAGGACTGGGAACAACTTGGTTGGCTGTGTTTGTCAGAAACGGTGTGAAGAAGCAACCACTGAATTCCTGTGTCTGGGGCTGTTTTATTTTAGAACGTGTTCTCCTTTTCCAAGGTTCACCCCTCTCTGTTTACCTCCTTCTCCTCCCACAGTATTCATTTCTGCATCACGCTGCTACACGCCCAGAAGCGAGTAGCCATACAGTTCCTCAAGGACACCCGAGAATCTGTCACCCAGATCATGAAGAACCCTAAAGCAAAGACCACAGGAATGGTAAGGACTCAGGGCTTTTTTCTTCCTTTGGAAGTTTTGGTGTTAGGGGGGTGGGGACTGAAAGAATCAGAGGACCTTGAGCCTGTTCCTCCCTCTGCCCCTTTCCCACAAACCTCTTTCCTCATTTGTTAATTCAAGCTGATGATCTCGGTCCCAGCCATTCCCAGGGGTGTTGGGGGTCCCAAATGAGACACTGTAGAGAACCTGTGAACTAGGAATGCTGTACAATGCAGGTGGTGGTCATGCTTGTTTGAAAAGAAAATTGTGACACAGGAAAGGCCAAAAAAGCATGTTTTCTCTGGAATTTTCTACAGCAAGTCTCATGGGATAGTTCTGTTGGGCAGAAAGATAGGCTGGCAAAGTATCCGTGAAAATGTACTATGGCAGCTTCTGATAAGAAGTTGGCTAGAGTGGGAATGGAGAGTATGTGATGAGGGATGGAGGGACACATGGGGAGCTAGGATTGAGGGAGAAAGGGCTCAGAACCACAGCTTGATCCTTGTTCCTGTTCCCATCCCCACTAATAATGCATCCTTGATTGATTTGTAGGGTGCCATCTACGGCATGGCCCAGACTATTGACAGGAATCTGGTAGCAGAATTGTCCTCAGTCTTCTTGAACAGCCTGTACATCACAGATCCTGTAGCCCAGGGCAGCCAGATGAATGGTTCTCCAAAACCCCGCTAAGCCTGGACCCTTCTGAGCCCCGAGTGGCTTCTGGCCTTCAGAAGGTGCTGGGGATACGGAACAGGGCACCTGCACCTTCGACACCTGGTCTTGCTCCGTGGAGCACGGGACAACTACACGACCGCTTGATCCTCAGGATTCTTCTTTTTTCCTTTTCATCCTTTTGAGAGTTTTAATTTGAAGACCCCTGAAGATTTCCATTACCTAATGGTTTTGCCTTTGTTTTAAACGTTGCCCTAGGAATTGTTTTAACCATAGCCTTCTCTAATCTCTCTGGCTTTCAACTTCATTAATCATTGTGTGGCAGCTCTGACCAGTCCTGCTTCCTTAAGGGACTCTGGGGTACAGTTTCTGAGATAGCACAAGGTTTTCTTTGCACTCTCAGGCAGATTCTTTGGCTAGTCAGGTAGAAGTATTTATGTAGTAGATGTTGCCCCAGGTGGGTCTAATATGTACCCTAAGCAGGATACTCTCATTTTAAGAGTAGGTTAGTTGTCCCTCTTAGAGTCACTTTTATTGCATCTAGATTAATTTTTTCCAGGACATGGATTGACCGGGCCATTGTTCCCTCTTGGGCAGGACTGGAGTGGTTGGGCCTATTTGCTTAACACAGAGGGTTCGGAGTGGTCCACTGGTCTCCTCCTGGGCTTGCAGTTCCCATTTCACACTTGACTGCCACCATCTTTGTAGATTCTTGTTTGAAATTATATTCTTATTTGTTTTTGTTCCCATGAACTAGGAATAGAACATGGTTACCAGAGGATCTAGAATTGTCAGTGATTAGTACAAATCTGAACCCTCTCCTAGGTGGTGGTGATGAGAAATCAGACCCTTTTCTTTACTTGCCTCATACTTTTCTGAGTATCAGAGTAGGATGAGCACTGAAGTTCAAATAGACGTCCTCAGAGTCAGTGGTGATTCCCTCCCCTAGTTGCCTTTAAGCTAACATGTAATGAGAATATGTTTGCTTGAAGTAACAGTTCAGAGCCCTGCCACAATTTGCCTTGACTTACCCTAGGTGGGTGTGAGGAGAGCATGAGACAGCCCCTGTGGTAAGAAAAACTTTGTCTCCTGCAGTGTGTTCTTCCTGTCCCTTCCCCATTTATTCAGCTCCCAAAGGTACTATGGCAGTTTAGCCTCAGGTAGTGGACATTTCTCAGCCCTGGCTAAGAGAGCAGCTGAGGAGGAGATAAACCTTTGGGACTAGGAAAGCATGATGGCAAACATCAGTTGTGGCCTAGGGCCTGGAATTCCTTCATAAGACTCTTTGCTCAGGGTGGTGCAGGGACAGAACCAAATCCTGCACCCACTTCCTATCCTCCTCTCCCCCGTGCTGGCCCCTGACCCAGGTAGAGCCACTGTCCTGCTCTAATGACATCATGTTGTGTGCCTTTCTCTCTAGCGGTGAGCGGCGAGCTCTTCCTGACCCAGGCCCGAGGGGAAATGTATCAATTTTTGAGGTTTTTATTTGCGTAGGGGAGTTCTTAGGACAGAGCAGGAGAAACTTTGCTCTGTTCCCGTCCCTTTCTCAGGGTCTCCTGAACATCCATCCTCTAGCCCCACCTCCCTGGGAATGCTGGCTGGGTGAGCCAGGAGTACCAAGCTCAGCCTGTTTGTCTGACGTGTTTGTTAGCACTGTACTTCCTCCACAGTAACTGTGACCAGCTGGCCGTGTCACTTCAGGGCTGGTGTGTGTGTGTGTGTGTGTGTCTGTGTCTTCCTCCTGTTTCCACAGTGCAGTGTGGGCTCCAAGGGTATTTGGGGGTGGGGGGGGGTGGGGCGTTGTCAGGAGAGGCTGAGGTCCTCTGGACATGGGAATCATGTGTTTCCACCCAGTTGCTGAGCTGGCAGGCACTTCCTTTTGAGAAAATATCTGTAGTCAGAGCTGTGCATGAATTGACTCTTGGGGTTCCAGTGCATTTCCAGAGGGGGTCCACGGCTCCAGAACCACCCAGCAGGCACCACTGTTCTTCGTCAGCTGCTGAAACAGGGAGGCCTGTGCCCTCCAGTGTGCCCATGCTTCCAGTGGCTCCCCAGGAACACCCCCCCCCCCAAAACCCTGCTTCCTCTGTGCTGTCTGTCCCACATTGGTGCAGGGAGTCAGCATGGTTTTCAAAGGGACCTACTGCTGTCATTTTAATTTATGATTAAGAGCCTTAGTTTGATTTAACACTTTAGGTTTTTCATTTGGTGTGTATTTGTGTGTGTGCACACACGTAGTAATAGCTGATCTGTGGCAGAGGTGGGACAGAGTGTCTCAATTATATCATGTTCCTAGCAGATGTCATATTGGCTCTGCAGAAACTGTACTGCGTTGTTTCTGTATTAGAAGTAGTCATGCAATTATACTGCCGTGTCACTTTTCATAGTATCAGTTTTATACTTGGAAAATGGTACTTGCCTCTTCTTATTCTTGTCTATCTCTTTCCCTAACCTCCCTCTTCCCAGCTCAGCACTGCTTTCCCAATTGCAGCAATAACCTGTTAAAAAGCTATTAATTAAATGTCCCAAATCTCCATCACTGTGGATGGTTGCATTCATTTGTTTACCTGGGATCACAAATGGGGTCATGGCAGCACTTCATTTGGCAGCTGGTTGCCCTCTTGTGGTGAAATGGTCATGTGTGCCCACAGAAAGACATGGCTGAGCCACATTCCCACTCGTTTCCAAGCACTTCAGTAGACAGCAGATTGGTCTCTATCTGGAGCAGTGTGAGTGGTGATTATACCTGTTTGAGGGAGATCTGGAACTCAGGTCCTTAGTCCCCCAGAGCCATGGCCCTGCCTTAGGTTTTCTGTCCTCTTCCTCATCCACTTCTGCTTACACCTTAATGATGGATTGAGTCACCTGGGGTGGGTCTCCAGTCAGCTGGGCAGTGTGGCCGTGTCTAATCAGGGGACTCTAGGCCACTGACTTCAAGCCTTTTAGATTATCTTGGTACAAGTAGCCGCCAGGCATCTTGTTCCATTATGAATGAGAAATGAGAATTGTTTCCAAAGGGCTAAGGATCTGAAGGCTGTCATTCAGGTAACTCATCTTTTCATTCTGGCTTTCAGCCCATTCAGACTTTGCCAGAACCAAGCCAAGGAGTGCTGTCTTCTCTATAGGTTTCTGCCAAATGGCTCAGTTCCCCAAGCACCTACTTGCTTCGGGGTAGACCCAGAGAAAGGGGACCAGGATATGCTTGGATGAGGAGGCCTGGCCCAGTGAAAAGTAGTATCTGGGCTGCCGACAGCTGCTTGCTATTGGTGCCCTTGCTTTCCCTATGGGCTCGTGGTAGCAATGAGCAGCTTTTTCCTAGACCCAGTAGTAACGAAGTAATGGCTGAGACCTAATGATAGATACCAATTATAGCTTGGGCAAACAAAAAAATCAAGCTTTTGATAGCCTTTTCTTGGAGTTGTAATTGCCTTACTTTCTTTTGTGCTTTCCTCTTTTTTATAATCTCTTCTTTCCATAATATTCTCCCCTATAATTTCAATTATTTGGATTAATTTTAGAATAAATATATTTACTTCTAAAAAGTGTTTATCTACCTGTCTTTCTATCTATAAAATAAGGCTTTACTATAACGTACTTTACAGGATGGCTGACAATCATTTCAGAAAGAGAACATGAGCTTTTCCCCCTCCAACTAATTCAGACCCACTATGCTGTTCACATAGCATTTTGAAAAGCTGCCCATTCCCTGAAAAAAACTATTTGGGAAAGTTAGTGCATCATCTAAGAGAAGGGTCTTAAAGCAGAAAAAAAATGTGATGGCCGCCACTTGGGTTTTGTGGCTGCCTTTCAGTGCCGTGCCATAAATCATACAGTGCTGCCCTAGAAGCATGGGTGTAGAGGTGGGTGGGCACTGGACGGCCAGGAGGGGAGTGTCTGTCACACGTGACATTGTCTCTTACTGTAGTGCCCTCTAGGCTGGCAGCTTTCTACCCTTGATCCCTAACAGTAAGCAGAGGCAGGAAGGTGTCACAACATGGACCTGCACCTCCACGTCTGGTGTCTTCTGTCCCCTAATCCTCTAGCATCAGATCAAAACACGCTTAGAAAAAGGTAGCAGAGAGACCACTGTCTGGACCTTGTTGGTTCTAGTGTTAGCCTTTGTGGACAATGTGCTGTCAACATAGGCACTGATACTCCTTTCTAGCGTATGGGCTAGGAAGGGTCCCGCTAGTCCCTCTTCTGAATAGTGTGCTCCTTTCTCATTCACCAACCTCTGTCTCTTTTCAGGCCCTTATTGGGGGTTCCAGTCCATCCCAGGGGACTGGGGAGTGATGCTGCTGGATGCCTTCTCCAGGTGACACTGGCCTCTAGTAGCATCAATCCCCAGTTACCTGGGACATTTATAAGAAAGCTTAATACCCAGGCTTCAAGTTAGGAGACTCAGATGAGAACCCTGGGGAAGGGCTTCCCAGTCTTCTTTGCATATTGATTTATTTGCATGGTGTGCACACTGGACAGAGAAGAGAGTGCTCCCATCCCCCATCCAACCATTCCACGGGCTAAGGGATCAGTCCTGGCACATCAGTGAGAATATTCTGTCCTAGAGGGATACCAGGCTGGAAATCTGACCTGTGCAAACCAGTTCCTTAGCTATTTGGATGGTAAACAGCCTGTCAACTCCTAAGCTGTGCCTTGTGTCACTTCTCTAGGAGAGTAAAAGCAGATGAGCCCTGAAACATTTTCTAAGTGGAAACTACAGAAACCATCAGGGCTCAAAATCCCAGCTATGTTATAGACCAGGAAGAAAATCTGGTCCCAGACAGCCTTGCTAGTTGGAGGTCCCACCATACATCTCACACAAGTACCTCACACACTGTTTTTGTTCACGATGCTTCCCCAGCCATTGCTGTCTCTCAAAAACCCTGCCCAGGTCCTCGAGGCATAACTGAAATGAAAGCCTCTGTCCTGATGTGCCCTTGCCGGCATTACGTGCTTCTTCGTGTTTCCATAGCTTATTTCTTATCCTGCCATCTAGCATTAACTTCATTCATCCTCCCCAGTCATAGTTATAAACAGCCCATTGTAGCTTGTGGCATATGGCAGGCATTTAATGATGGTTCCAATTCATTAAACAGTCAGATTTGTTTGCTATGGGTTTTCTTAATTCAAGTCTACTTTTTCATTCTTCCACACTTCCGTACTGTCCCCTTGTTTGATTCCCCTAGATGATGATGAACATGAAGGCAGGGTAGTCTGGTCCCTGCTTGTCCCCCAGTACCTTGAATATTGCCTTGCACAGAGTAAGTGTTTTAAATGACTGTTCAGTTGACTCCAGTTTGGATTGACCTGTGGAAAAGAATGTTCTAGAGCCTGAGACTAAGAGAGATACAAGAGTTTTACTTGAGACATAGAAGCACATTGTGTTTTCATCACTTTAGGGTTCTGGTTTCTAAGACAGGACTTTGTTTCACCCTCCATCACAGCTTCTTGGAAAGTGAATTAGGAAGGGAGCAAGATGCAGCTGGGAAAGAAATGACTGTTGCTGGGAGGTTGCAAAGAAAGGGAAAAGCTTATTCAAATGAGTGTACACATAACAGAGCCCCAAGGACGAGGACTGTGGGTGCAAGAAAGGTCTCCCATCCTGGTGTTGGCAGAGGAACAGTCGCCGCCTCTTTCCACAGCCAGGACACACCCCCACAGGCAAGAGACTTGGCAGCTTTGACTTGCAGCAGGACTCCTCGGTTCGCTCCCTGGATTCCCAGTCCAGTCACCCCCTAGCCCCGAGGAATTACACGAGGAAGAACAGGGTCTATGTCATGGTCACGGCTACTTGTTCGATGAAGCTGGCCAGGTTTATGTCCCGCTCGGAAAGGCCTGCACACTCATGGGTGCTCAGGGTGATGTGGACCTGAAACAAGACCAGACACGCAGGACAGCTCCTTCCCCTGCCCCGGCCTCCTCGGGAGCAGGAGCAGGTCATGAGCCGGCAGGGGGCTGCCTTCCCGACCACTGTCAACATGTCTGCAACAACAGCACAGAACATCTCCCCCCGGGATGGTGGCTTCAGCTATAGGACAAAAATTAAACAGCTAAATATCAAAAGCAAACTGAAAGCGGAGAAAAGGCCCCCAACTAACTCCAACTCTTAAACGCCATCAATTTACAGGTAGCCTCTTCCAGCTCTTAATGTTTTTATACACAGTCCAGTATAGCTCGTGGCACAAGGCATGCAGTGAACGACTGTCTAAATTCATGAAGCACAGTCTGATCTGTTCGCTGTGCATGGGTTTTCTTAAGTCTTTTTCATTCTTCCATACTTCCAGAAAGACCTAAGGCCTTTTGAGCTATTAACAAAGAATAAGGATGCCTGCTTCCCATGGCCTGCCTTCCTTGGGGTGAGCCTTCTCACTGTCTAACCACAGCATCTTACACGTGTTTTAATTTGCATTCTTTAATTTGTGGTGAGACTATTTTCCAGGGGCGTTTCCGTTGATTCTAAGTACAAGCAATCCTCCTGAGGTCAGAAGTGAGAGGACAGTCAGCCTCTGAGTGGGGTGGGTCCAGAGTTAAGTCCCAGGCAGGGGCCTTCGGAATGAGCTGGTGTTCTTAGGATGGGAGGGGGCCGGGCAGAATAGAGGTGCACGCCATCACTCACCTTGTTGTACACGTTGAACCATTCGGGATGGTGGTCCAGCTTCTCAGCCTGCAGGGCCACTCTTGTCATGAACCCAAACGCCTGTGGAGTGGAGTGTCCCGGGTTAGCATTCTGAGAGAAGGGCCTCCTGGCCACCGTTCTATGGCCAGGTTTGGGCCTAGCAGGAGGACAATCTAGCTCACTAAGAGGGAGCCCCCTAGCTTCAGCACTGCGTCCTTGGCAGCCTGCCCCTGGTTCTGAGGCTCTGGTGTAAGGCTGCCTTTCCATAGTAGGAAGGGAGTCTTGCTACCTGGATCACTAACAAAGTGGAAACACCAGAAGAACTTTAGTCTTGGTGAATCTTCCGGCCTCAGAGCTACATTCTGTTTCCAGACAGGGCCCTGCATGAACTATCTCCTCTTAGGATCTTTCCTAAGAGTTCCATATAGCCCAAGAGCCATCTGCCCACTCACCAACCCCAACGACGACACTTTCCAAGTAATTTAGGGAAGTTAATTTCCCCACTGGCACAATCCCCAGGTTAGTGTAGTGTGTGAGCACCTAAAGTAGAGAACAAGTTCTGGACTGTGAACCCATCAGCCCTAGTGTCAGAAAACTCCCACCGCAGCCCCATACCCTATTGAAGTCTTTGAAATGGAACTGCTTGAAGATGGCATCACGGCCTTCCACCTCATTCCACCCCACGGCCCTCAGGTTTGGCAGCAGCTGGTCCCTCTCCTCCGCACTCAGCCTGTGTGCTTTGCCAGCCTGAGAGAGGGAAAAACAGGCTTAGGGCATTTCTTTTTACAGATCAAAAAAGAGGTGCTTGGCCCTCTGGGGGAGTTTGGCCGGCCTCCAGTGGTTTCTGGACATTGAGTGACACTGTCAGATGGCAGGAGGTGGGGGCCTGGCTCATTCACTGATGGGTTCTTTATCTTGGGCTTTAACATCTCACTCAGAGAAATAAAGTGCCATGCAAATCACCAGAAAGACATTTGGCTGAGAACTACCCCCGCCCCCCAGGTCTGTTACATTAATGAGGACTAAAAGTGAAATTAAGCCCAGAGGCAAATGTACTGCAACACAACCTTTCGGGAAAACTACCCCCAACTCTCCAACCTTCCTTTTCCTAATATCTACCGTATCTACGCCACTTCTGCACCTCTGCCATTACTCTTTCAGGCATATTGAAAAAAACCTGCTTCGCCCCCATTCACTGACATTGTTCCCAAAGTGTGGTCTGTGGACCACCTGTGGCAGATAAATGCAAATTCTAGGTCCTGTCCCAGACCTACTCTGTCAACATCCCTGAGAGCCTGGCAAAGGAACGAGCATTTAAACAAGCTCCCCAGGCAATTCTTTCTTAGGTACACCTCAGTTGACAGCCACTGGCACCACGTGCCATGCAACCTCTGGTCGTGAACTGCCAGACCACAGAGCTCAGCCCCAGAAATGGCCAAGGGCAAGCAACAAACCCTGTCCCTATCCTATTTACCTATTGTGCAACGTGGCCCCAGGTCAGCCCAAACTGGCACAAACAGACAACGTGTTGAACCTTCTGAGAATACCAGGAGGCAAAGGTCAGTTCTGTCCTCTAGGAGGATCTAGTCCAGGAGCCTAAAGGATCCCAGAATTTAGTCTCCTGCAACAGAACCATTGGGGACAGAAGCAGGTAAAGTGCAAAACTGTAAATGAATCAACTAGGTCTGGAAAGAGAACGTGAGGGATGTCAATTTAAGGTTTGTGAAGAGGAAGTCCTGGGCTGGATTGGCAGGACTGGCTCAAGCCCCAGTTCCACCATTATGAGCCCTGTGGCCATGTGCTATGTCACCTCTCTTGATTTCATAGGTTGAGGGGGGACAAGAATCTCCCCTAACGGGTCAACGGGTCAGCGGGTCAGCGTGAGGGGCCAGTGGGACAAGTTAGTAAATTGCATTATTATTAAAAAACTTCCTGGGGGCAAATGGGCTTGGGGTCAGCGTGAGGGGCCAGTGGGACAAGTTAATAAATTGCATTATTATTAAAAAACTTCCTGGGGGCAAATGGGCTTGGGATGGACCCTGTAGGTTTGGGGTAGAACCTGAGGCATATTGCAATGTTCTGGTAAGTCCTCCCTCCTGAAAATGAGCATTCACTCCAGACTGAGTCCTTCTCCTCCCTAGATGGCTACAGAGATGGCAGAATTTACAGCCATCATCTGCCTAAGCTCATCTCTATTCCAGAACTTGCCCTTTCTCCGTATCTGATGAGCCTGGTCTATGTATCCAAGCAACAAGATGTCCAACGTCAGCCAAGCCAAGCCACCAGAACCCACTGTTTACTCCTTTGATTCTGAAAGGGGTAGCTCCGGGGGAACCCCCTTTTTCTTTAGAGCCTTCTGAAATCCCCCAGGTCAGCCTGGGGCTGAAATGACCTGCCCCTCTGGGAGCTCAGGATTGGTGAGGGGGAAGGGGCCATGTCTGCTTAGTAAATCACAGGTCGGCCTGGACTCTGCCTCTTGTCTCCAGGGAAGTGCGCCCCAGGGCGAGGTCAGAAGTGCAAGAGGGGCAGTAACACGCAAATTCACAGCTCCCGCCCCCCTGAGGCGCCTCCCCCAATAGAGAACAGAAGGAAACAAAATACAAACAAAAGAACAACGCAAAACAAAACAGAACAAAACAAAAACAAAACAGAACCACTAAGGGCGTGAAATCTGCCGGCTCACTGGGACGCCCCTCCCCAGGTCCCACCGCCTCACAGCGCTGTGGTGGAGGGAGCAGAAGTCCGCGTGTCAGTGGCCGCAGGCCTGCGCTCCTGCCTCGCGGCCGCCGCCCCTCTCTGAGCCTCAGTTTCCCTCGCGCACCCCGGAGGTGGGAGCGGGACGTGAACTCGAGGCTGCCCCTCGGCGGGCCGCGGCGGCAGCTGTGCAGGGGCCACACGCCCACCGTATGACCTAGCCCTTCCCCTCCCAGGTGGAGCGGCCCTTCCCACTCCCGCCCTCGCGGCCCGGGGCTCGGCAGGCACCTGCGCGGGGCCCTCCCTCCCCTCCCAGCCCCCGGCCGCGGCCCCCTCTCCCGCGCCCGCAGCCCCGAGCGCGGGGCCGCCCCCCTCACCATGTCCGAGCGCGGCGCGGGCGCGGGCGAGCAGCAGGCGCAGGGGCAGCGCCGCGGGCCGCGCACTGGCCGAGCCGCCGGGCGGGGCCGAGGAAGGGCCGCCCCGGGCCGGGGAGGAGCCCGAGCCGGGGAGGGGTCCGCCCTTCAGCCGAAGCCCGGGTCCCGCCAACCCAGGTAATGATTAACGGGCGCGACCGGCGCTCACCGGCAGACAGTTCACCGCGGCTCTGCTCCTTTCCAGCACGTTCCTCGCAGAGCTGTGCTCCGCGCAGTTGTTGCAGGGGCCTCGGGGTCAAGCCTCCCAATGCAGGCTTCTGGGCTTGAACCCTGCTCGGCCGCCTACCTGCTGTGTAATCCTGGGCGCAAGACGACCGAACATTTTCTTTAAAAAAAA
>JAQZBX010036375.1:0-24214 GCA_029593785.1 Cabassous unicinctus
AAAACCATGTTCTGAATGCTAACCCATTCCTGGGGTGTAAATCGATTGTAATTAGGACCTTCTGAATAGGTTACTTCAGTTAAGTGTGGCCCAGGGTGGGTCTTAATCTTTTTTACTTGAATCCTTTATAAATAGGTTGAATACAGAAAAAGACAAAGAGAAAGCCATGGAAGCAAGAATCTGAAAGTAACAAAACCCAGAAGACAAGAGAGCCCAGCAGACACCCCATATCCCTTGCCATGTGGCAGAAGAGTCCAGGATTGCCAGGAGCCAGTGTTCAGGGAGAAAACATCACCAGATGATGCTTTGATTTGGAAATTTTCTCAGCCTTAAAACTGTAAGGGTGTAAGCTAATAAATTACCACATTAAAAGCCAACCCATTTTATGATATCTGCTTTCAGCAGCCTAGCAAACTTGAAGAAGCTGCTGCTATCATTTCATAACCGAGAAAATACAGACTCAGTGAAATTGAGAAATTTGCTCAAGTTTCATTGCTAGTAAGTTATGGAACCAGAATTTATCCTGGTCTGCCCAACTGAAACCTCTGTGATTCTCAGAAGGAAGTGTGTGGTTTATGTATTTTCTTCTTAGTGTAGCATGTACTTAAATATCAGCTCTCAACTACCTGTCTCTTAAGCTGTAAATTTGTGAATTACTATATATCATAGCTTCCTACTCTTGTCAATGCCCTACTAGTGTCTTTGGTATGGGTAGAGTCTGGGCAGATCCTTACTGTAGTGTCCTTTGAGTCTTGACCGATTCCTCTCCAGCAGTCCAGGTTGTTGAACCAAGAAAATTTCTACGAATATATAGGTGTGTGTACAAACCACACAGCACCTTGGAGTCAGTTTCCTTGAATCTTAGAGTTGGTGTGCTCAATAAACATCAGAGATTCCTTTTCCTCATTTCAATTTCTTTTTTTTCCCAGCCAAGTCTTCCATGAGCCCATGCCCAAGCCTGGATAATCAATATCTCTGAGAAAACCCTTTAAATCTTTGGAGGACTCTGAATACTCAAAAGATCTTTTCTGCAACTTCTGGTTCTCAGCCAAAATTTCTCAAACATGCATTTTATTTCCTTGAATATATTAAATAGAAATATCTTAAGTCCATATCTGATAACTCCATTATTTGATCACTTATTTGATCATTATTTCATTGCCTGTTCTTTTTCTATGCTTCCTTATATACCTGTTTTTTTGTGTGTATTGTTGTTGTCGTTCTTTGGATTCTATGGTGAACTTTGTACTAAGAAACAATGCAGAGTGATTTTGAAACCTAGAGTATGTTATATTCCTCCTAAGAGTGTATTTGCTTTCAGCAGGCAGATTATGACAAGGGATTGAGATGACTGGTTTCAGCCCCTTTTAAAGGTCATTCTATTTCTGTGTCACCCTTACTCCTTGGTTGGAGCCCTTCAGATTCCTAATCTGAAGTCCAGGACTTTACCTGCTCCAGCTGTCAAACTCTGAGTGTTTGGGGAGTCCTGGACTCAGCTTCTTTGTCGCCTGTTCTTGAATCAGCAGATGACCCCAATGCCATTCTCATCATTTTAGGTTTCTCTTCTCCCATATCCTGGCTCTGTGATTCTTACTACTCTGTTAGTTCTCTGGCATCTTCAAATAGATTTTTAATAAGCTTTTGTCCCTTGTTTCTATTTTGGGTCTATGAAAGGAGTGGTCCAGATCATGAAGTCTTGCATTACCAGAAGTCTTTAATAAGGTTTATAACATTTTTTGAACAAGTGAGCTTAAGATGTAATTTGGGTTTTCATCAAGTTCTGCTGTAATGATAACCCATCTTTTAATAGTACCAGAGATGGTTTGTGTAGTTTTGAAATATTAATTTTTTTCTTTACTCTTCCAATGTAGGTACTCTTCCTTTTTCAACTTTTTTTTCAGTTGACATAGGATTAAACTAATTTAAAATTAAATTACAAAAAAAAGATACCTGAAGTAAATAAAAGGAAGAGTGAAAGGAAAAGAAAAACATAGAAATGTCTGAGATTGCAAGAGACAATTTCTTACCGGGTCTTAACATCAGTGCTCATCTGCCGGCAATCTTAGCCTTATTTAGTCAAGGGGTAAAATTAGTTGGTTTGGTCCATAGTTTACAAGTAGCTTGCACATTTTCCCTCATTTTGACCCAGAAGCTAAGTTCAAAACTTTTATGTTGATTCTCATTTTGTAATATTACATGTTGAAAAACATTGTGCACTTATAGCTCTGCTATTCACCTCACATTTTCCCTTTTCCTCCCCTCAGAAAAGGTTACATAAAACAGGTGTCTTCCTATATGGACTTCATGCCTGGGCGCCTCAAATAGGGTTCTCAGACTTGTGTTCTATGTTGGATTTGCAGAAAGATAAGTGCAGAAATGGAGAGCGAACATTTAGAAACTTGGAAAGGAAATTTTTATTGTTGTGATGTCCACATGCAAAATTTTGTATTTTGCAAATGGATCAATTTTTGACAGATTGGAGTCTTATTTTGCAAAAAGGTACTTCAGCTCAAATAGTCTGACATGCACTGCTGTCTGGGTAGATGGCTCGTGAATGGGCTGCAGCAGGTGAGTTCACCCATGGCACACCCCACAGGGTCTCGGAGAAAGGGGTGCAGAATGCGAGGGGTGTTTTCTCCACTTTATTTTTTTAACACTTTTTATTATAGTAAAATATGTGCAACTCAAAATTTCCCATTTTAACCACTTTCAAGTGCACAATTCAGATGTTACATTCACAGTATTGTGTTACCATCTCCAATATCCATTATCCCAACCTTTTTTTTTCACCTCAGTAGAAATTCTGCCCACGTTAAGTAATGACTCCCTTTTACCCTCACCCCTAGCCCCTGGTAACCTATACTCTATTATCTATCTCTAGAAATTTTCTTCTTCTAGGTATTTCAGATAAGTGAGGTTGTACAATATTTGTCTTTTTGTGTCTGGCTTGTTTCACTCAACATGAAATCTTCAAATTTCATTCATTCTGTGGTATGCATCAGAACTTTATTATTTTTTACAGCTGAATAATATTCCATTTTGTTTATCCGTTCATCTGTTGATAGACATTTGGGGTGCGTCCACCTTTTGGCTACTTTGAATAATGCTGCTATAAACACTGGTTTACAAGTATCTGTTTGAATCCCTGCTTTCCATTCCTTTGGGTGTTTGCTAAAAAGTGGGATTGCAGGGTCACTTGATAATTTTGTTTTCAAATTTCTGTGGGACTACCACACTGATTTCCACAGTGGTTGGACCATTTTACAGCAATGTATAAAGGTTCTAGTTTCTCAGCATCCTCACCAACACATTATTTTCTGTTTTTTGTTTCATTATTTTATGTTTTTTTTTTTTAAATTATTATTCTTTTTATAATAGTTATCCTAGTGGATGTAAATCATGGTTTTGATTTGTGTTCCCCTGATGGCCAACAATGCTATATCATTTCATATGCTTATTGACCATTTGTATACCTTCTTTGGCAGTGTATCTATTCAAGTGCCTGGTCCATTTTTTAATTACATTGTCTTTTTGTTGTTGAGTTTTAGCCTTTCTTTATATATTCTGGGTATTAAACTCTTATCAGATATGTGTTGAGCAATTATTTTCTCCCATTCTGTGGGCTTTGACTTTCTTGATAGAATCCTTTGCCATGCATAGGTTTTCAATTTTGATAAAGTCCACTTTGTCTATTTTTTTCTTTTATTGCACATGCATTTGGCATCATATCTAAGAAATCACTACCAAATCCAAGGTTATGAAGGATTCCTTATATCTAGGGTTTCTCTGGTTTTAGTTCTTATGTTTAGATCATTGATCCATTTAGAGTCAATTTTTGTTTATGGCTCTTTATTTTGTAAGTGGATATCCAGTTTTCCCAGAACCATTTGTTGAAAAGACTGTTCTTCACCCAATTAATGTACTTATCATCCTTTTCAAAAATCATGCATACATGTATGGGTTCTATTTCTGAATTCTGAATTCTATTTCATAGTTTATGACAGTACCACACTGCTTTGATTACTGTGGCTTTGTAGTAAGTTTTGAAATCTGGGAGTGTGAGACCTCCAAATTAGTTCTTCCTTGTAGTATTGATTTAGCTATTTGGAGCCCCATGCAATTCCATATGAATTTAAGGATCAATTTTTTCATTTCTGCAAAATAAAAGGCTGCTGGTCATTTAATATTAATAGGTATTGCATTGAATCTGTAGATTGCTTTGGTTAGTATTGACATATTAATAATATGAAGTATTCCTATCCATGAAAATGGGATGCCTTGCATTTTAATTTGGTTTTCTTTACTTTCTTTCAGCAGTGTTTTGTACTTTTCAGTGTATATGTCCTTCACTTTCTTGTTTAAATTTATTCCTAAGTATCTTATTCTTTTAGGAGCCATTGTAAATGACGTTTTTTTCCCTTTTAATTTCCATTGCAGAATATTCCTGGCTGGTGTATAGAAATGAAACTTAATTTTTGCATGATAATCTTATAGCCTGCAACTTTGCTGAATTTTTATATTAATTCTTGTAATTTTCTTGTGGATTCTTTGAGATTTTCTGTATAAAGGGCCATTTCATCTGTGATAACATATTTTTATTTCTTCCTTTCCAATTTAGATACATTTTATTTCTTTTTACTCCCAAATTCTCTGGAAAGTATTTCCAATACAATGCTGAATAGCAGTGATGACAGTGGGCAAACTTGTCTTGTTCCTGAACTTGGAGGGAAAACTTTCAGTCTTTCTCCACTGAGTATGATTTTAGTTGTGCATTTTTCATATAGGCCCTTTATCACGTTGAGGATGTTTGCTTCTGTTCCTATTTTTCTGAGTGTTTTTATTAGGAAAAGCTGTTGAATTTTTTTCAAATGACTTTTGTGCATCAAAATGATCATGTGATTTTTCCCTTTCTTTCTGATAATATGGTGTATTAGGTTGATTGATTTTCTTATGTTGAACCACCCTTGTAGTTCTGAGATGAATCCCACTTGGTTATGATGTATAGTTTGTTTAATATGCTGTTGGATTCGACTTGCTAGGAATTTATTGAGAATGTTTGCATCTATATTCATAAAGGATATTAGTGTGTAATTTTTTTTTTTTATGCCTTCATCTGGATTTGGTATTAGGGTAAAGTTGGCCTTATTGAATGAGGTTGGAAGAGTTACCTCCTCTTCAAGTTTTTGGAAAGGTGAAGAATGATTGGTGTTCATTCTTCTTTGAATGTTTGGTAGAATCCACCAGTGAAGACAGCTGGTCCTGGACTTTTCTGAGTTGGGAGATATTTGATTATTGATTCCATCTTCTCACTTGTTTTAGAACTGCTGAGATCTTCTATTTCTACTTGTGGCAATTTAGGTAAGTGTGTCTTTCTAGGAATTTGGCAATTTCCTGTAGATTTTCTAATTTGCTGGCATATAGTTGCTCATGGTGTTCTCTTATAATACTTTTAATTTCTGCAAGAATGTTGGCAATATACCCCTTTTCATTTTGGATTTTAGTTATTTGCATCCTCTCTCTTTTTTTCTTCATCAGTTTAGCTAAAGTTTTGTGAATTTTTTGATCTTTTCAAAGACCAAATTTTGCTTTCATTGTTTCTCTCAATTATCCCAGTAACTTCTAGGTTAGGAAACCCAGAAGTCCACAGAGTCAGTTGGGGGTCAATGTATAAAGATAGCTGATATTTTCATTTGGTCACACAGGTAATCAGGGGCCTGCACTGGGAATGTGTGTGTGCTGCAAACTGCCACTGTGAGTCATTTGAGCCTCCGGGACCCGCACTTGAGTGGCACTGACACATGCAGGGAAAGCCAAGCCACCCTGGGAGTCACGCACACTGCCCTGCAGGTCTAATTGTGGGGGAAGGGCCCAGACTGGTAAATGTGTCCCATCGCTTTCCCACTATTTAAGTGTTTTCTTGATTTTTCTTTTTTTCCTTTTCAGTGTTCATTGTTTTGTTATCTGCTTTTGACCATTTTCCAGAGTTTTGAGATACTTGAATCTGCTTTTTTTATGCTGTTTTTAAGGGATACTGTTCATTAGTATGACTTACTCCACCATGTTTAATTGAGAAAGATTAGAAGGCGAAGATACTGTACCCCTCAATTTTCTTTTCTGAAGAAGGGTACAGTGGGAAAAGAAATACAGATCTAGTGTGTAATTCAGTCCCTTCATTTTTCCATGATATTTAGATTTAAGTTTATTCACATTTTTGTTTAATGCTATTTTAATTTATGAAATTAAAAAACTCTACATAAAACGTGCAGAAAAAATAGAACACATGTGAACACAGGGGGAGAAAACCCAAACATTCTCAATCCTCTCACCACCTATAACCAATACTAATAATTTTTTTGTGTGTCTTCCACCCATATCATGGTAGATACTGTTTTTCTGACACACCAATCTATTGCTAGGCATTTTTGATATAATTGACCTCTGCTCCATGCATACTCCCATCTCCTGTCCCTCACGGTGCTGGATCTGAGATTCCTGGGGTGGGACCAGCAGTCTGTCTTTAGTGAAGTTCTCTGGGTAATGCTGAGGCACACTCAGGTTCGAGACCACTGCTCTGACCTAGGAAGTCATGATAATTCCACCCATGCCAGTGGCCCATTGGGGGACCAGAGGAATGCTAAGCAGAACATGGCTCTTTGCTTCTTGGCTGGACAAAGGACTTAGCCTGGACCAGCTGGGTTGAAGGGTAGGACTTCTGCTCCATCACCGAAATAAAGCATGCTCTCTCTTTCCTCTGGATAAGAAGGAGGAAAATGATCCTGGGGTCTGTATGGCCACCTGGCACTCTGCTGATGAAGCTCACACTATGGCCATCAGAGACAATCCAAGGTCTGTATCTTTAAAGATATCTTTAAGTTCCCAGAGAAATAGCTCTCAGTCCTCTCATGCTACTGGACTTGCTGATATTTGCTCTAAAAGCCTTTATTCTACAAGATAGTTGGAGTTGTGTTTTGAGAAACCTGACACTGAAATCATACACACACACATCCTGTAGATACAGGTGTTTTATAATTTTGTATCATATATTATTTTCTGTATAATCTTTTATACTCTGATTTTGCCTGATTTTCCTTTTTATGTAGCAATATAATCTAAATATCTTTCCGAGTCAATATTATTCTTGGGATTGAGGGGCAGAATAGCAATGAGCGGCTCTATGAAATCATAGGCACATTTTTGTGTATACATCTCTAGGCCTAAGATGTGGGTTTGTTGCTCAGGCATCAGCAGTTAAGAACCATTGTTCTCCCACATTGTGAGAAAATGATGTAATTTATTTAAGCTTTTATGTATTTATTTATTTTTTTTAGTTTGGATAATTTACATTGCTATTTTTTTCTGTTATAAATTATAAACATTTTTTGCCAAAATGTACTGATACAGCTTTATGAACACTTTTGATTATATCCTTAAGAAAAAAGCATACAATAATTGGGACATGAAAGGATATGCATGATTTTAAGATTTCAGATGTAGCATTAGTGGATTTCTACCCAGAAAGCCTGTACCAATTTATGTTCCTTTAAAGAAGTAGTATGTGAGAGCACATATTTATTTTCATTCATGCTGGACATTATTCCTCTTTTAATCTATGCCAATTCATTTAGCTCAATCAAAGTTCTCTAATTTTATGTGTGTTCCTTTGATTACAAGGGAGTCAAAATTTCTCCTATGTGTGCTGGCCACATGGACAGCCTATTTCTCCACTTTGGGACATTGATCTTCTTGGTTTGTGATTTTATTCATCAAATGTATTTATGAGTGTGATGTATCACAAATATATTTTTGTGTTTGTTTTTCATTTTAATTTTGCTACTTTGACAATATATATGATTTTTATGTGTTTTCTGTTTTTTGTTTTGGAGTAATGAAAACATATACAATTTTGTTTTATGATTTCTACCTTTAGCAAAATGCTTGAAAAAGCATTTCTCAGTCTGGTTAGGATAGCTAATGTAAAAAATCACATGGTTATTTGTTGAAATTACTCAGTTTATTATAATCATAAGTTCGAGCAATGAGGTACAGGAAGTGCAGAAGATTTTCATTAGTTGCGTTTTGAACTAAGAAAAGTCTTTGAAACTCATAAGCATCTGCTACAATCACATTTGGTAAATAAAACCTTCACGCTGTGAGTGAGTTATCTGACCCAACTCCATTTAACAGAAAGCATCCCGCTTCTGTGAAATGGATCAGGCTCCTTTTTAAATGGGAAACATGAGACTTCCTGGGTAGACCCAGATCCGGTTTGTCATTCTTGAAAAGACCGTTTTTGTTCAAACACACGTCGACTAGAGGCCTTGCGAGATGTGCTTTGCAGAGCAGAAGACTGCTCTTAATGAGCAGATTGCCAATGCTGGGTCTCACGCGTCTCCTCCAAAGAACACCTTTGGGTAGCCGAACCTCGTGAGGGCTCCAGGCAGCTGGAGGATGACCCAAAATGTGCCGCAAGAGTGAAATTTCTTTTAATTCTCGGGTGTGTGTGTGCATACACATAGATTACAAGTAGATATATGTACATAGCTGTACATTACATGTAACAGTATGGTTTTCTTTATTAAAACATTTGTTGAAAAGTAGTTTGGATTCACGTTTTATTTTCTTCTTTCGCAATATCTAGTAGAGTACTTGGCTCAGAGAAAGTTTTCCATAAATGATTGTAGAATGAATGAATGAATGAACTTATGGTAATCAGGTTTTGACTGGTTATGGGATATGATATCAAGCGTGTATAGTGTACAAAGCCTTTGAATGCTCTTGAGCAAGGCCCTTCTGAGGACACAGGAGAGTCGTATAAGAGTGAAGGATGCTCTTGTTTCGTAATTGGCCCTTCTTTCATTGCTGCTATACTAGCTGCTTCTCCACTATGCCAATTACCAGTCCAAAGACCAAAGACACCCACACACTGTGCTATGCTGAGCTCTGTTCTTGAGGTCAGTAATGGCCTATTTCCAGTGTTACCGTGGGCTGGCCACTTTGTCTATTTGATTGGTTTGATTTTATATATATAAATATATAAATACTATATATATGTATTATACACACATACACAAAATAAGAGAATGGTTGATCCTTTTTTTCAAGGTGTTTAATTAATGACAAAGCCAATTAAAATGGGTCTCACCAACAGAAACACAAGCAAGTTTGGAGAGTCACTCCATTCTAGAATGCCCAGCCCATCTCAGCGCACCCGTTTGTACATGTGTGAAGTAGCTTTCACTCCCTCCTTCTGCAAGGGTCATATTTGTCTTCAGAAAAAGATGACCTTTACATTTTTTTTTTTTTTTTTTGTATTTTGATAAACACTGAAGAAGCTGGAGCTGTAAAACTTTATCTTGGGTGAAAACAACCTGGCTTATATGTTGTTGTAGATCCTCTTACTCCTTTCAATACACAGTTAGTGATCAACTGTTTTTCATACTTGTTTTCCGTTTCCATTTTGACAAAAAAGCACTGTAATTATAGCTACTAGAATAAAATCTCAAAAAAATTTTTAATGCAGCATCAGAATGACTTTTTAGTAATAATGGCTATTCCCTAGTTTTCTGGAGAATCAGGGAAATAAAAGAAAATTACAATCTGAGTGGAGAGAGTTCTACCTGCTGTTAGTAGAGGCCACTTTTCCTACTGTCCTTGAAGGTGTTGCCCAATCTGCTACCATTTTCCATTGGAGAACTTTCAACCACCTGATTTGATTATACTTTATTTTATTCATGTATTTCTTCTTTAGCAAAGCTAGAGACCATGCCAAGAAAGTATTTTTGAGGCTTCACTCTTCTGTAGATCTCCTAAGATGCAGGATTCCTACTCTATCCTTAGGGATTAGAATCATACCTGGTAAACCATGTCCTGTACATTGTGTGTGGGGAATCTCAAGATCTCCCCACAGCTGCTCAGCCAGGGAACCCATCTTGTAGTTCCTGCAGGTAGCAATGAACCAACGAAATGGCTCTGCTCTCTGAGTCTTTTCACCTGTTTCTGTAGAGGCCTGTGCAGTCATAACTTCAACTTGAGCTTGGCACACCTTTGCTGTTTCAGTATCCTTTAGAGATAACATTTGCATATACTAATACACATCACAACACACGAAGTGACCAGGGTAACTACAATGAAAAGGGAAACATGCTCGTGAATTGGAGCTGTCTTTAAAGCCTTGGTGGAGTTGAAGGCAGAGTTGGGTGGACCCTGCAATTGTAGGTGTCTGTGGTCACCAGGGTTCCCAGGTCTAGCGAGCTCTGTCTGAGCCAGATCAGAATTCCCAGATGGAAGCAACATTATTGCTATTGTCTTAGGAAGAACATCATTGGCTTTTAATGTTCCACAACCACTTTGTCAACGGCTGCCTTGCATTAGCAGAAGCTCGGAAAGTATTTATTGAATGCAAAGATGGTGTCACCCTTTCCAATTAAGAATTTGATTTAAAGCACATTAATGCAATGGGTGAAAATTTATAGACAAGACAAGTACAATAAAGAAGAGGGACCTAACTCATGGTCTCAGCCTAAGTGGTCTGCTCAGAGAGACTGCCCCCGATTGCCTTCTATGTGAAATGATCAAAATGTCCCTCACTGTGCTCCAGCCTAGCACATTACCTTAATCTTACCTTCCACATCTGCAAACTTAGTTTGTCCTGCATCACAGCCAAGGTTTGGCTACTCTAGAGTCTGAGAGTAAAGTTACTAAATCCCTCAGTGTTATTTCTTCTTGTTCTGTCTCGTCTCTAGCTTTTCCTTCTGCAGTTACAATCAAAATTCATCTTAAAAACTGCTAATTCAGGACGCCTTCCCCAACCTAGCCGAGCTCCTCTAAGAAATTTGGTGATAAGATCAAAAGAAAGCCTACTTTGATCACCATGTGAACCCCATCATGTATTTGTCTGTAACCTTAATAAAACCCAACCTCCTTGAATGTCTCCATGTGTAAATAAGGATAATGACTACCTGGTTTGATTGGGAATATCAAGTGTAATAATATAGGTAAAGGCACACCTTGCTACAGAGAGAATTCCAGGGCCTACATCAAGCATACAGGAAGCTGTCAACATTAATTTTTCAAATATTCTTAAATAAATTGAAATTCACTCTGAGCAAATATAGGAAAACCTGAAATTATAATACTATTATTTTTCTAGACTGGCAAAAATGATTCCTCGCTTACAAGTAGGTTTTCATGGGCTTGACAACATCACCAACACTTTGTACCTCTGGTGCACAGTTGTGTTGATCTGGTGGTGCAGATGTAGGGAGTTTGAACCCAGCCTTTGGCCTGGCTCTGGATCACTTCAGGCTGGCAGACAAGGTGTCCCAGGGAGCTTGGCATTCAACTAGCCAGGTATTAGAGCAGAGATCAATGCTTCCAGGAGATCCATCATTGGGCAGTAGCACCCTGATACCCGTGACTGTTGGCAGCAAAGGAGATTTGCTAGGGAGGCCGTTGTTGGACCCAACCCTGGAGGCCCAGAGATCCATGACTCAGTCACCTGGCCCTAGGACCTTACCCTACTTTAAATTCTCCAGGTGGGATAAGAGAGTTGGATGATGTTTTGGCTTCTTCTCTAGTCCAGGGTTAACTCAGCAGCTGGAATGTGCCTCAGTGTGTGGGATACAAGCATCAAGGGACAAACTGTGAGGCCCTGGACATAACATGGAGTACAAAAAACTGCAGGGATCTAAAATCCTAGAACCAAAAAGCAATATTCTCCTCTCAGAAGTCTCTTTCTGCCCAGGGCAAGCCAGGAGTCTCACAGACTTGCCTCTTGTGAATCAGGATTTCCCATTTAGGGAAATGGATGAACTCTGCCTGTGTGGGGCCAATAGAGGCATCCAGTTATAGCAGAGGAGGCAGCTACGGGGAGTGGGTTTAGCATCATCCCACATCCGGGAGACAGACCCAGATATTTCACATAACATCTCTGTGCTTTTGGGCAAACCAGCCCCACCCACTTTCAGCAGCTCAGTTCCCACATCCAAAGGGGATTGCCTGCTTTTATTCACATCAGAGGAAAATAGAAATATGACATAGTCTGCTGGAGCTGCCAGCACCAGAACTCTTGTTTCTTTCATCTGGGGCTGGGGTGATTCAGCTTACCATTGCAAATGGGTACTTTTTCACTCATTTTGTGTTTGAAAATCAAATTTAAGATGGCTAACCAATAAATATTCTCATTTTACAAGAAGATAAAGAGACCTTTGCCCTGGGTTGCACTTTATAACCACAGATTTTAGTGTGGGAGGAGACACTGATGATGGTTTGGTCTTATCCCTTCACTTGAAGGTGAGGAAATTGTTGTAGAGTGAGATGTCATGGCTCTCTCAAGATCAAATGGCCAGTTAGGGACAGAGCCCAGACAAGCAACTCCCAGGTCCTTCTACAGGAAAGCCATAAGGCATTACCTTAAAATTTATTCATGTGGTTCTAAGGACAAATCCGGGACATAATTAGGAAAATCGTGTTCTTGGTCCCAAGGACACCAGGGCCTGGAAGAGTTGAGTAATGTGCCCATGTTTTCATTGCATCAACCATGGGCTGAGACAACAGAGCCCATTACTTTATTATTTTTAAAAACTACATATGTTTTCTTTAAACTGTGATTTAAAAATAGGTTTCCTTGTGTTTTAATTTCATAAGTTACAACTATAACTTAAATTACTATTACAGGGTCCCTTCTTCTATCATAACTATTTGAAATTATCCAGTTGAATAAGTCTGCCAAATGCCATTTATATATCCCTGGAGTGAAAATATGGTTTTCATCGATTGGGAAAGTGAAACATGGCCTTTAATTTGAGGCCATATGTGGATCATAAAATTTCACTTTGCTTTACGTCTTCTTGAGCTGGCTTTTCTGGGTTCTTTTTCAAGTAATGCTTAAGTCCAATGATATATGGATGCTTTTTCAGTACAATTGTTTTGAAGTTTAATTGGAGCTGCAACTTTAAATTAATGAACTCATGGCTTCAAAGAAAATATGCAGTGAGGCCCAAATGACAACTTATAATGAGCTTGATTATGTGACGAGCTAGAAACGAAGCCATGGCCTGAGGGACCATTTTGGGCCGTTGGTGCCATGGAGATTATGTGGGCATTCCCACTAGAAAAGAATGTTTTCAGGGGTTTTTATTCACACCGATTTATCAGTTCAAAGAGAATAAACAAAAAAGTAAACAGAAATCGTCTGAAAGTACTTTCCGTTCTGTTATGTAATCTACACACAAAGGATGTGTCTAAAAGAGACTTTATAAGATAAACTATCTGAACCCTCTCATTTTGCAAATTCAAAACAAAACTCTGGAGAAGGGAATTGGCTTCATTGGAGTCACGTCATGAATTAGAGTTCTAGCTGGGTCTCCACATTCTGACCTATTTTCGTTTCTCTGCTACCCTGCAGTCACCTTCTATTCATTAAGACCCACTTCTTGTTCACTCAGATGCATAATTCATATGAAAAGACAACTGGACAAAACATGGGAAGATGAGGAACATGAGATGGGTGAAGCCAGGCGAATCATTTGAACCCTTGGAGTCCCAGCTTCTTCAACTGTGTTATGATGTTAAAATCCTCGTCTTATTAAGAAAGGCAGGAGAATGAAAGTATTTGAAAAATATGATAGCCATGGACTAATGTGAAGTTTATAATCATTGGTATTGCAATTTTCTAGGCTTTGGGAAGAACAATTGAACAAAGAGGCCATTCCTTGAAACTGTCTGTTAATCATACAGAGCCGCGGGCTATGAAAGGAACTTCACTTGCATCCTTCATTGTGGTTATGGACTTGTTAACAGTAAGTGGTTAAGAATGTGGGCTCTAGATCCAAAAATTCAGGATTTAAACGCTAGGTCAGTGTGACATTAAGCAACTTACTTAACATTACTAAGTCTCACTTCGCCCTTCTGTAAAATGGAAATAATGATACTTATCTCGAAGGGTTGCCATTAACACAAGAAAAAGGGATGAGAGCACACATTCTTGAAACTTTACAAGCACATAGCACATGCTAATTCTTATTAAAATAAATATTTTATTAGCAATATGGTTATTGTCATATATGTATGTGTGAAATAGGACGTCATATGGTGTATATATGTTTCTTTTTCATTGTTAGGAGACTTAACATATGTATCTGGCTCCCCTTTCTCTTCCTGCCATATGGAGTGGTGACATGGACATACACATTTAACTCACTTTTTAAAATCTTTCATTGAAAATGAACCAAGAAAATATAGAAATGGAGGAAAATGTACCTTTACTGAAGATGACACCAACAGGCTACTGGAAACTAGGTAATTTCAGCTGAAGAGAAAGTTTGTGGAGGATGATTGAAGGGGGTGCAGAGGACTGACTTACGACTTCCCCATATGCAACAGAGGAGTCTACATGGGGAATGTGGAGAAGTTTCCATAATTTCTCTAGTTAGCACCTCAACGTCCGTGGAGTGAAAGGGGAAAGCCAGAAGATTAGATCAAGGATGCCCTGGATTAGCAGGGAGTATCAATATTGCTTTATTGATATCTGGGCAGGATTTCTTACCAATCTTCAACTCTTCATTTTCTGCTTGATATTAGCACAGAATTACATCTCTAGGAATGAACTAACATAAAAAAGTTATAGAACTGATAAAAACCTATTTCAATATTAGAGAAGATCTTTTCATGACAATAGATTTACTACAAGGAGTTGGATGAAATTTTAGAGTACTTCAAGTTAAAAAACCTAGTAAGATTCAAGAAAAAATTAGAGTAGGCAGTAAGAAGATGCATCAGTCTGGGATTAAAAAAGACAGATTGTGATACCAAAAAATGACTGAAGCAGTGAATAACAGATTTAATATTGCAGAGAATATAACAAGCAAAGTTAATTATTGAAATCCAAAACAAACTTTTAAAGTATTTCTTGAAATATATAATGTAGAAATATTACTAGCAGTTCAAGATTCTAGATTACATCAATAAATCTTGAAATTTAGGAAATATAAAGATATTTTCAATCTCTAATATTATACCTAAAGGATATAATATCTAAGATTCAATTTTGTAAATAAAAGAGGAAGAGGAATTTCCCCCTTGCCTCTCACCCTGAATGAGAAGCACTGAATAAGATAAATAAGGTTACAAAAGGTTTTTTCAACATTAAAACTATTCACTAGTACTATACACGAAGGTTAATATCCTAGATTCTTGAGGAGTAAATAAGAGCAAAAATGCATTATAGGTAAAATAAAAACACATCAGCTATAAATTTCCTTCAATTTGCTGCTTTCACTGCCTCACGTACATTTTGTTATGTAGTGTTTTCACTTTCATTCACCTCAAAGTATTTTCTAACTTCCTTTGTGATTTCTTCTTTAACTCATTTATTACTGAGAAGAGTGTTGTTTAATTTCCACACATTTTTGGATTTCCCATATTTCCTATGGTCATTGATTTCTAATTTAATTCCACTGTGGTCAGAGTATATACTTTGCATTATTTAAATCCTTTTAAATTTATTGAGGTCTGTTTTATGGCCTAACATAAATAAAAGGTGATGATACCACATGCACTTAAGAAGAACGCATATTCCTCTCTTGTTGGATGGCGTGTTCTACAAAAGTCTGTTAGGTCTAGTTGGTTTTAGCATTCTTCAAGTCTTCTATTTCCTTGTTGATCTTCTGCCTAGAAGTTCAATCCACTACTGAAAGTGTGTTATTTGGGAATGGGTGTAGCTCAGTGGTTGAGTGCCCGCTTCGCATGTACAAGGTCCCAGGTTCAATTCCCAGTACCTCCTAAAAAAAAAAGAGGTAAATTAAAAAAAAGAGAAAGTGTGTTATTGAAGTCTGTAACCATTATTGTTAAATTGGCTACTTCTTCCTTCAGTTTTGTATGGTTTTGCTTCATGTATTTTGGGTTTCTGTTATTAGATATGTGTATATAGTGTTTATATCTTTCTGATGGCTTGATTCTCTTATCATTATAATATGTCTTTCTTTGTCTCTAGTAATAATTTTCATCATAATGTGTATTTTGTCTTATGCTGAGATAGATCTTCCAATTTTCTTTTGGCTGCTGCTTGCATGCCATATTTTTTTCCATTCTTTTCTTTTCAAACTGCTTGCATCTTTAAATTTAAAGTGTGTCTCTTTTATACAGCATGTAGTTGGATTGTTTAAAAAAATCCATCCTGCCAGCCTCTGCCTTTTGATTTGGATGTTTAATCTATTTACATTTAATGATATTACTGATAAGGTAGGATTTATTTCTGCCGTTTTGTTATTTGTTTTCTCTATGTCAAGTCTTTTTTATTCCTTTTTTCTACAATTCTGCCCATCTTTTCTGTTAAATAGACACTTTCTAGTGTACATTTTAATTCCTTTGTTATTTCTTTTACTATATATTTTCAGTTATTTTTTAGTAGTTTTCCCCAAGATTACAATTAACTTCTCAATTAAAAACTCTAGAACAGATAATAGTAAATTAAGTTTCAATAGTATTCAAAAACTTTTCTTTACCTCCATTCTTTCCTCCATCATTTGTACTATTATAAGCTTATCAACACAATTTTATAACTATTGCTTTATGCATTTGTTTTTATAAGACATATAGGAGAAGAAAAGTTATAAACAAAACTGTGTTTATACTGTCTTTCAAAATACCTATGTAGTTACCTTTACTAGTGCTCTTTACTTCTTTATAAGGATTTGAGTTAGCATTTAGTGTACTTGCATTTCAACTTTAAGGCTTCCTTTTAGTATCATGCTAGGAATGCATTCTCTATTTTTTTTATTTATCTGGAAATGTCTTATTGTCTAATTTATTTTTAAAGCATTGTTCAGCTGAATATAGAACTTTCAGGTAACAGTTGTTTTCTTTCAACGCTTTGAAGATGCCATTCCACTGTTTCCTAGCAGTCATGGTTTCTGATAAGAAATTACCTGTTAATCTCTTGTACATGATGTCACTTTTCTCTTGATGATTTCAGGATTTTCTCGTTGTCTTTTGTCAACTTGACCTGTGTAGGTGTGAATTTTTGAGTTTATTCTACTCATAGTTGAGTTTCTTGAAGGTGTAGATTAATAGTTTTCATAAAATTAGGGAAGTTTTCAACTCTAACTTCTTCAAATATTTTTCTGTTCCTTTCTTTGTTTGCTTTCCTGCTGGCACTCCCATTATGCATAGGTTGGTATGCTTGATGATGTTCCATATTTCTCTCAGGCTGTAATCATTTTCTTCATTCTATTTTTCTTTCTGCTCCTCAGACTGAATAATCTCAATTGACCTATCTTCAAGTTTACTCATTTTTCTGCCTGCAAAACTCTGATGTTGAACACCTCTAGTGAATTTTTCATTTCAGTTTTTGGACTTTTCAACTCTTCAATTTATTTCTATTTGGTTCTTTTTAAGTACCTTTACTGATGTTCTCTATTTGGTGAGAGATCATTGTCATACTTTCTTTTAATTCTTTACATATGGTTGCCTTTAGTTCTTCGATGATGGATTAGATGTCCTTAAATGCTTTGCCTAAATGTCTTCCAACATTTGCCATGGGATCTGCATGAGAAAGCCTACTTCAGGCAGTTTCCAAGGCAGTCTTAACTTTTACTTCCTGCTTTCATAGAGCTTCAAGTTCATCTGGAGGTGAGTGGCTGATGCCTTCTCCTTTCCCATATCATTTCTTGCCATAATCACAGTCTTTTAGATTCCCAGGAATATGTCCAATCTTTCAAAATTTCCTATAGTCATCTAGTTCTCCAAGATTTCCTTTGCAATTACCAGTTAGGGTTTTGTTTGCTCTGACTTGCATCATCGCCATATTCCAGTTGTGATGTTGCCAGCAGTTTTCTATTGTTTCAGTGATGCCTTGGGAGTAGTTTCCCACTCCCAGATGAGCACTGAGTCAAACAAATAGCCATCACACTCTGAGAATATTGATTTCAGGGAGCTGCCTATTGGGAAAAAATATTGACTGTGTTCTGGGGATGACAGTTTTCAAGTAGTTCAAAAGTGGTCAAATACCTCCATTGTCTGCAGTGTTGCTGGTTTTTGGCCCCAGAGCCATCAGTCTGGGGAGAGAAGGGGGATGGGTATACCCCCACATTAAAGCATCATACCCAGCTGTCTTACTGAGGTTTAGTTAGTTCTCTTGGATGGATGATCATCAGTTCCTACTGAGACTTGTTTAATTACCAGAAATCTGAATTGGTTGACTTCATTTGTCTGGCCATATGTTTGTTGTTTTAGTGGGAGAGCAAGTTTACTGGGGTTTTCACTCTGCCATTCCAGAAGCTGATCTTGACATGTGTGACATTCATAATTGAATACATACAATAATTTTTAAAGGGACTATTAATAAATTGAAGGAAGTTCTTCCTCTGTCTACTTTGCTGTAATGATACTCACTGTTGTAAAATCTGCTGGGGACCTTGAAACACTGATATCACTATTATGACTGGCATGGCATGGGACTAAGCCTGCAGTCGAACCTGGCTTATTTCTGCCTTAAAAATTCCTATGTTCATATTTGCTAATTTTACTATCATTCATTGAGCAGTGTAGAGTATACAGATGCAATTAAAAATCCAGTCTTTGCCTTTAAAAGGCAAAGTTCTTAGGTAAAATTTATTTAAATAAATGTTGGCTAGGGAATTAAAGAATTCCTAACTCATGCAACTTTCAAACTTCTGCATACCAAATTGGAACCCTGGAGTCATCTTGTAACAGTGGAAATATTTACCTTCCTGATAAGTAAAAAATATATGTTCTTTTTCTAAGTTTAAATAAAAGCATCCAGAATTTTACCACCCAAATAACCATGCATGACACGATATGAAAAACTGTATCCTGCAGAAGTTTTAAACTTGTGCCCAAAGTTTAAACTGCCTGTACCCAAACTGGAGTCTCTTTCACCAGAAGAACCTGCCATTAATAATTTCTCATGGGATCTTCTAGAGTAGTTTAAACGTAAATAGCAGTATAGACACCAATATTATTTATGTGTTTATCTAATTCTCTATCAAGATTAAGACGAGAGAGAAGAAAGTTAAATCTGTCTCAGCATCACATTCTTTTTGTTTGTTTGTTTGTTTGATTCCATTTATTTAATATGCATCTATAAATCAGTTTATAAAGATGAAATTAGATTAGTAATGTAGGGTTGTGACAGAATAGATGGATTGTGAAGTGACTGCTAAGAGGTGTGGAGTTTTTCTCTTGTCTTTTATTTAAATTTTATTTTCAGATCCCTCCAACAGAATTTTTTAAAAGATTTATTTATTTATTTCATCCTCCCTCATTGTTTTTTCTTGCTTTCTGCTCTCTGTGTGTTCTGCTGTGTCTGCTTGCACCAGGCAACTGATCCCGGGACCTTCTGGAGTGGGAGACAGGTGTTCAGTCCCTTGTGCCACCTCAGCTCCTTGGTCTGCTGCTTCTCTTATTGTCTCTACTCTGTTTCTCTTTTTGTTGCATCATCTTGCTGTATCAGCTCTCAGCACATGCCAACATTCCATGTGGGCCAGCACTCTGCATTGCCCAGCTCACCACACAGGTGGGCTTGTCTTTCACCAGGAGGCCCTGGAGTTGAATGCTGGACCTCCTATTTGGTAGATGGGAACCCAATCACTTGAGCCATATCCATTTCCATGAGTTTTTCTTTATGGAGTAATGAAATTTTTCTAAAACTATTTTGGTGATGAAGGCACAACATTTTGATTATACAAAGAACCGTGGATTACACACTTAGGATAGATTGTAAGGTATGTGTCTCTATCTCAACTAAACTTCTTTAAAATAAATAAATATGCAAGAAAATAAAAAAAAAGAGCAGCTATGTACATCAGAGGAGCCATAGAGGGATTGAGAGATGATGAATTTTTATTTGTTTTTCTGTTTTTTGTTTATTACTATTATTGAAATAATGAAAATGTTCTAATAATAATTGAAGTGATGAATAAACAACTATGTGATTATGCCAAATACCATTGACGACACCCTTTGTATGGATTTTATTCTTTACTAATATGTATCAATAAAATTGATTTGTTTTTCAAAAAAAACTTGCTGTAAAGTTTCCATATTTGCATGCTCTGGAACTTAATATTTCAGTAATTAATGTCAAGGACAGGATTTCCAAATGTCAAACATCATAATGACATTGCCTATGGGTATGAAAGGTTTTGGAATCTATTAGATCTTTTATTAACAAGATGATTATTGCAGTGCGTTTTCCCTGGATACTTCCTACTGAGAAATTAGCAATGGGAAGTGGGAATGATCTGGACTTCTGCCTGGCACAATGAACTACTGTGTGTATGATTCTCACACCCACTGATAAAAGATTCTAGTCACAGAGATGAAGTATTGTTTTATCTAATATTAGGACTAAAGTGACCATATCTGTTCCTCCCCTTCAGATATTTAATCACTGACCCAGAAAAGGCAGCCAGAGAACTACATTCATTTCTGTAGGAAAGGCTCCAAAATCACAGGCTTCACACATTTTCCTATAACCAAACCGATAAAATTTCCGGTTGATATTCACAAAATCCTCCATCAGATACCCAATCATTTGCCCAAATCCTTCAAACAATATCCATCAAAGAAAAAAAAATTACTGGTGCACACAACCTCTCACTCTCTGAATAAATGATTTCCCATGATTTTTCATTGCATTCTCCACAATGAATTTTCTGGGACTCCCTCAAGGAGTTTCATCCTTCTAATGAATAAGTCTTCTTCCTCTTATTTAATGTTTTGGGGTTATTTTTAAACTGAGTGTCCTTTAGCACATTAAGGCTGAGGTTTGATGGAGTGATAGTGCACAGTGATTACAAACCTAGTGTTTCACTCTTTTGGAGTTCACTCATTTAATTTAAAGGTTAAATTAGGAATTAAGACAATCCCACCTTGAGTACAGGTGTAGAATTCCTCATATGTGATTTTTCTGATTAGCTTATTAGAGTAGGAGGAGGCCTCTCGAATTCCATTATATTTACATTATGTTTTCTCACATAGTATATTATTTATCTATTAAGGTCTTTGCTATATAACATGCATATGGATTCTCACCTGTATGAATGTTATTAGATTATCTGAAGAAGTATGGATGATGACAGGAATTTCTGAACACATTAAAAACAGTGTTTCTTCAGAATGCGAGTTCTCTGGTATGTTTAAAGGGTAAATCTATGGCTGAAGTCTCTTAAATATGCAAAACATTTATAGTGTGAGTTGTTACATTTAAAATAACATTGACTGATGACTATCTCAAATTGTTGACATTCATAGGGATTCTCTCCATTTGAGTAATCTCCTACTGTCTAAGGCCAGATCAGCATCACATTCTATTGTAAAGAGACAGAAAGTTCCAGAAAGAAATGAGAAATGAGAAAAAAAACGTTTACCAGAAGGAGAGCTATTAATTAAATCCTACCCACATGGTTGATGAGAGAATGACATTTCTGATTTTGATCTCTTCACAAAGAAAACCAATCTAACAAAAAGTTATAGTGGCTTGATGACAGCCTGGCTGCCCTGGACGCTGGTGAGCTCTCTTCCATTTATAAAGAGTAAGATAGCCTCCGTGGGGTTGTCTAGAGCAGCAGTCCTTAAGTATTTTGGTCTCAGAATCCCTTGATATTCTTAAAATTTATTGAGGTCCTCAGAGAGCATTTATTCAGATGAATTATATCTATTGATATTTACCATCTCAGAAATCAAAACTGAGAATATTTAAAATTATTAATTAATTAATTGAAAGTCACAATATACCCATGACATGTGCATCAATAACATATTCTTAAAATAAACAACTGGCGTTTTCTACAGAAATGAATAATGAGAAGGTATTGCTTTATATTTCTGCAAATCTCCTTCATGTCTGGCTTAATATAAGACAGATTCTGCCTTCAACCTATTGTGATGTCACATGTTACGTAGCCTGTGGAAAACTCTGCTGTACACGCCTGAGTGAATGAGACTGAAAAGGACAAATAATGTATCATTATTATATAAGAAGAGTTTTGACTTAGTGGGACCCCTAGAAAGTCCATCATGATCTCCAAAGAGATTCCTGGAACACACTTTGAGAAACAGAGGTCTAGAGTGACTTCAGGAATGGGATGCTTAGAAACGGCAGGAATAGAGGACCTCAGATATTTGCTATTTCATGGCTCAGTTTCCTGTCATCCATGAGTTAGGAAAACATGACAATCATATTCTTTATGTCTGATATTACGTATCATCGTTAGTCCAGGCTGGTTGTCACTCAAGTGACAGCTAGATTGTTGTACAATTTTTAAATCCCTGGGTAAATAATCCACACTCACATGCACTGATGTTAAAAATATGTCCATTTTTATCATTAATGGAGCTGAACAAGGTTGTATTAATCTATCAGTAGAGATTTAGATGATAATTCTTTGGAATGAAAGTTCTTCAGTAGCTATACTAACAAAAACCACACATTTGAGCCTAATCAGAGGCTCTGTGGCAGCAGTAACCACAGATTTTGTCTCCACATCTCCCATAGCCCTTCATCCAAGGCCTTCACATTGAGCTTTACTAGGCAGGGAAATTTGATCCTGTGCTAATAAAACGTTCTTTGAATACTTTAATTCCATATGTATTTTCTAAACTTTTCTTAGAGAATCAGTATTAATGCTGTATCTACTTTACGGAAAGGATCAGGTCTTTAAAAGTTATTTACTTTAGAGAGCACTTTCTGTCCTGTTAACAGTAGATCTTAGTTTAACTCCAGGATGAGGCTGCTTTGGAAAGGAGTTTGGGTGGCTGCCCTGTATCGGCCGCAGAGTCCCCTGGGCAACATGTCCACCTCGAGTTGCCCCACAAGTGGACAAAAAATGGGCATCTGTCTGTGCCACGTTCTCCTGCTTCTCCTTGAAGACTCTCTTTGGTGGGGTCCTCTAGGAGTTCCTTTCCCTAGCTCCTAGCCAACATCTGCTTCTCTCTGTGCCTTCTGCTTCACACTCAGTAACCAAAAAATGTTCCCCTAACTGCACACTGACATTATAACCAGGGGACAGCTATGGGCCCTCACCCCGAGAATGAGCCAGCCTTGGGGTAGTCCTTCTGCTGCAGGTGTGATATCCTGCCACCTCATGGACCCCTCGGATGCAGGGACATTCGAGTTGAAGTCCGGACATATTTGGAGGGGGTGCTCAAGGAATAACATCTTTTGGAAGATCAGCCTCCAAACCTCATGCGACCATGCCAGTAAAGGGTCAGCCATGATGCTGACTCATTTATTTGAAATTTTAAAGAAAGGATGCGCAACTTTCAAAGAATATCTGTTGGGGGCCCTCTGTGCCAGGCACCATCCCAGGCACTGGGCACGGAGCAGTGGAGACACAGATGAGATGCCTGTGTGCTCAGGCGCTCACCTGAGCACACGCCCTCCCCACACCCACACACACGGGCACCTGGGGGAAGCAAGGTGCTTCCTCCACCACCAAGAGTGAGCTGCTAGATGAAGCATCCACACAACGTTAGCAGAAGAGGTAGCCAGTTCCTGAGTACCGAGAAAGGGGGCATTGCCCAGTTCATGTGACAAATAGTTAGTTAGCCGTGTCTCTTGCCAGGCGCTGTGCTCCGTGTGGGAATGGAGCTCTGAGCTGGGCCTCAGAGTGGGGACAGTCCAGGTGAGGGCCATTCCGTCAGCCTGCTGACAAAGGCACGAGGGAAGAGCACGCATGGGAAGAAAATGAATGGAGAGGCCTCTCTCGTGCAGGGGTCAGCAGGGAGCAGACCTTTGCAGTGCACCCAAGCAGGAGGAGGAGCCTGTGAGGAGCAGGGCAAGGGTCCCCCAGGCAGGCGGGCCCGCGGAGGGAAAGAGAGGAGAGTGGAGCACCTCGGCCCCTGCGGGAGATCCTGGCCTCAGAGGCGAGGACGAGCGGGCGGGAAATGGGGGTGATGAAGCAGGAAGGGGCCAGACCCCGAGACCTCTAGGGCAGACCCCAAGGGTGCCAGGTCTCTGAGTGCTCTGGGGACCCTGAGGACCTGTGAGTGGAGGACTGCCGAGACCCGTCAGGACTTCGCAAGAACCTTCCCTATTTCCCTGTGCAGAGAACTGCGGTGGGTGGTGGAAGGCGCAGAGGGACCTGCCAAGCCTCATCCAGGCCAGGGATGCTAAGATCTGGGCCGAGCGGTGTCCACGGGGACGGGGACTGTGGGAGAAAGCCAAGGGGACTAAGCCCTGTGGGCGGTGAGG
>JAQZBX010036376.1:0-24205 GCA_029593785.1 Cabassous unicinctus
TTCTTTTTTTTTTTTTTAAGATTTATTTATTTATTTATTTATCCCCCCTTGCTGCTTGTGTTTTACTGTGTCCATTCACTGTGTGTTTCTTCCGTGTCTGCTTATCTCCCCCTTGCTGTGAGGTCCTCCTGCATCAGCCCACCGTGCCGCACAGCCGGCCTGCTCTCACAAAGAGGCCCCGGGAAGCGAACCCGGGGCCTCCCCCATGGTAAACGGGGGCTCTATTGATTGAGCCACACCCGCTTCCTGCTGTGAGGTCTTGCTGCATCAGCCCACTGCGCTGCGCGTGCCGGCCGGCCTGCCCTCACAAGGAGGCCCCAGGAAGCGAACCCCGGGCTTCCCATATGGTAAACAGGAGCTCTATCCATTGAGCCTCACCCGCTTCCCCATCATCTGTTTCGACATCTGCCACGCTCAATGGACATTGAGCTACCAGAGGGCAAGATTGCATCTTGTTCAGAGTAGAGGCCCAGTAAGTGTCAACTGAGTCCGTTAATGGGGGAAGCCACTCAGTCCAAGCGAGGTAAGAGCCATCACCAGAACTGATTTAGCCTGGGCATAGATGTGCTTTCCCTGCGAGTACCTACCAGGTCTCTGGTGCCCACAACCCTCTTTCTTTCTTGACTATTTCTCTTTCTGAGTTACCTATGACTACCCCTAGGTTCCCAACTGCACTCTTTATCTCCTACACCTACCTACCCCTCACTGTCTGCTTTGCCTTCCTCATTCAAGAAATCAACTACAGCTGCAGCACTTTCCAGGCACGTTTCTCTGATCCTATAATCTGACAGCTTCAGATAATATGGAGGTCTGTTTAGAAACTCATGGTTTTCAGTTATAGCTTCTTTGATTGTTTTTCCAGAACTTCCTTGGGCCTTGAGGGAATATATCCTGTGAGAGAGTGAATGTTGGAACAAATACTTATACCAGGCTGCTGTACTCATTCATTTTATTATTATATTGTTTTGCCTAGTCCCTGCAGGAGTGAGACCACTTTGGTAGATTCTCACATGAAATTTCAGCATATAAATAATGTGAGTTAAGTTTCCTATTAAAGAATCTAAATACGTTGAAGAGCTTAAGTTTTCTGACCCTCTTTTCTTCTTGCTTTCTCATTTCTGTGTGCCCATAGCATCATATAATTCATATCTAACTCTTTGGAAAATATTATTTTCTCCTTTTTCTTCTCCACATGACTATGAACTCCATGAAGATCGGTACAGGATTACCGATTAGATTTGGATTAGATTTGACATCTGGTAGATATTTGTTGAAAAATATATATATTTTAATGACTTTTTGAACTATTTTAACATTTAACATATATTAACTATTCTATTTGTGTATATATTGTTATTAAAATAAGTTTCCTCAAGTCAAGGAATTTTAAATGAATACTTCATTGTAATAAGGTGGCTGCTACAAACTCTTAAAGATTTCTCTGTGAAATGTGTTAACTGCATTTTGAGCTTCAGTAAGGAGATTGGAAAAGGCTCTTTAGAGAAACAAGAGGAGAAAGATCAGCAAGTGCTGCTGAGAGTCAGACCAGAATAGGAATGAAAGAAGGTGGAAAAATACTAGTTGCATGCATTTCTGACCTGGTAACCAAATAACTTAAAACTTACTTTTCTTGAGAATATTCTCACTGTCCTGATTTTGTGATCAGGCTAAACATTCGCTATATTAGAAACCATGCATGTGTCCCCAGACCTAGTTTTTCTCCCTAGGTCTGGTTTTTAGAATGCTGGTGATAAACTAAGCCTGAATTATTATATGACCATCCTGTATGGGAAAAGGCTGTAACTCTACATATCTTTGGTCACCCTTAAGATATATAGCAGGGAGACAGATGTGGCTCAAATGGCTGGGTGTCAGTCTCCCATATGGAGAGACCTGGGTTCAAACCCCAGGACCTCTTTATAAAAAGGAAAAAAAGAAAAATATAGAAGGCGTGTGGGCCACCAGGCCCCGTGCATGGTGCGAAAAACCAGGAACTAAGGTGGCGCAGGCAGTAGGATGCCTCTCTCCCACATTGGAGGTTTGGAGGATCGAATCCTAGTGAAGACAGGAGGGGAAGGATGAGAAAAGAGGGCAGGAAATGGTCACAGAGAGTTGCTCAGCGAATGGACACAAAAAGAGCAAAAACGGGGCATGGGGGCATTAAAAACAGATAAAAAGTATATAAGTAAATAAATAAATCCTTAAAAAAATGTATAAGGGAGTAAGATAAGGACTATAGTTAGTAGTAACGATGCTCTTTCATAATTTGTCAACAAATGTTTCACAACAATGCAAAGTGTTTGTGGTGGGGTGATGTGTGGGAGCCCTGTATGATGTTATGCATGTTTGTTTTGTAAGTCCACAATGTTTACTGAACACTTACAGTTTATGTATGTTCATATATGAATGATATACTTCAATAAATTGTTTTTTTTAAAAAAGAAAACAAACAAGCAAACAAAAAAAGATAAAGGAAAAAAAAAGTCTAAAATGAAAAAACAAACTTACTTTTCAGCACAGTCTGCAAGACTCTGTTCCACCTAAAAGAGTAATTCTGCTTTGGCCTAGTCTTACCACTGCCTTTCATCAGTTTGGTAAAGCTTTTGGCAGCCTCCCTGAGCTCTACAGTACTTCACACCTTGAATTGTTGTTTGGGTGCCCTTACCCTCCTTCTCTGCCCATACTCTCCTGTTCTCCTCTTCCTTCCAGATCCTGCTCTTCTGTGAAGTTTGACCCATCTCAAAAGCAGGGTGATATGATCTATTATCTTTGTTCTCATACACTTAGCTCAAATCTGAATTATAGGCATTGGCCATTATAAGTATTTGCTTTCATTTGCCCTAGCAGAACCATTAGTTTCTTTCATTTTTTGTGTTGGTTTTTATACTACTCTAGGTCAATAAATCTATTACCATTCATCTATTCATTAAACACATATGAATTGGGTGCCTATTCTGTCAGGCACTATTCTATACACTTTCTAACAATTAACTGAGAACCCCCGTCTTTAAACAGTATAAAGACAAAGTTGGTATATAAGCAAAGGGTAGCTACCAAAAGGTAAATGATGATTCAAGAAAAATAACATCTATGAAAGTGTTATACATAAGAGGAGGATGGAGTACATAAGAGAAATCTAACCTATTCATTAGACAAGCTGTCATGCATGTGAATTTTAATTAATTATATAATGATTGATTCCATTAATCACTGACTTTTATTATTTTTTTCTGAACCTAAACCATGCTTTTTCAAAAGAGAAAACTTAGGTTCCCTATAAAATAGGAAATCTATATTTAAACCTGATGGTGATTGCTTTTTAATTTATCTTTTAATTAATTTCCTAGTGCAATAATCTGAATTAGGCTATGTGACAGACAATATTAGTTGATCCTCAGTATCAGATCTTTCCCCTCTATTCTTTAGTAATATAAATCTTGAATTTTAACTTTATACATGGCTACTCAGGATAAACATAATAACTAGGTATAAGCATGTGACTAACTTATGGTCAGTAGGTTATAAACCAAAGTGCTGTGTGCAATATCCAGGAAATGTGTTGCCTGGAATGTGAATGTGATGGCTGGAGCCAATGAATCTACCTTGAACCATGGCTTAGTACCTTGGAAAACCTGTAAACTATAAATAGTAAATGGTATAGGTTCTAGAATAAAACATAGAAGAATATCTTAATGACCTGGGGTATAAACATAGACTTCACAGAACATAGAAACAATTGTCATAAAATAAAGAAAATTGTAAGAATTAGGCTTCAATTAGAATTAAAAGAATCAAAAGACACTATGGAGAAAATGATCAGTCAAGCCACAACAAGGTAGGAAATATTTGCACACCCTATCTGACAAAACAGTTCCCCCCCTCCCCCAGAGTATATAAAAACACTCTAACACAATACTAAACAATGAATAATCCATTAAAACGGGGGTGGCCATTAAGAATAAGGGCTTGAAATCTCTGAGGGGGAAGTTGAGGCTGGTTAGTATAGTGAACGAGGAAAGGCGGCTGGTCCCGCAGACAACATGGCTGGCAGACAACATGGCTGACAGACAACATGGCTGACAGACAACATGGCTAACAGACAACATGGCCACAAGACCCTGCCAAGACCTTGACCTCCCTCCACCTTGAGGTCTCAGTTGGGACTCTTTCCTGGGCTAGGGGAGGCCCCAGATATTCCAAACAGGCCTCACCATTGGCCCCCACCATTGGTGGGGTAACCAATAACAGCTGGGGCCCCTCCCCTTAGCATTAGCAAGGGGAGGAATAATTAATAGCTTAAAAGGTGACCACACAAGCCAAAACCCACTCTCTCTGCCTAGAGGAGCCCGCACCAAATCGCGGTACATATTTCCATCCTTCTCTCCCATTTCTTAGCAAACTCTGTTCTTTTCCCCTATGTCCCAATAAATTCTTTTTACTGGCCTTTAAAAAAAAAAAAGAATGGGAGTAAATGAGTAAAAAAGTTACAATTTCTGGGGTGCTGGTAATTTTCTATTTCTTGATCTGGGTGCTCATTATATTGATATATCCCCTTTGTAGAAATTCATTGAGTTGTAAATTTGTAAAATTTTCATTTTGGGTCCACAGGTTTAACTTCAATGGAATTTTATAAAAATGAAAGTGAATTAAAAATGTTTTCAGACAAAAACTTGCCTAGCACAGTTTCTGGCCCAAAGCATCTATCTGAATATTCATTTTTAGAGGAAAAATGCAGAGAATTTAATAAATAATAAGCATTTATACCCATGAAAGTCACACCTATATTACTCACCCTTGCACTTAAATTATTCTCTTCCCAAAGAAAGAGTAACAAGGATGAGAGAGAGCATTTATTTCTATTTGATGCTATTTAATTTATAGGTACTGTCTCAGATGTTATTTCTTTTAAGTAGACAGTAAGACTAGTAGTATTGATTGGTCTTATATTGCTTTTATTCAACATAAGAAAACATCAAGGAACAACAATAATGTGCTAATAATTTTTCTATTTTGCATTCTCAATACAATTTAATTCTAAAGGCAAATTTTTGAGGTGCTATTTTTTCTTCTTTCAGAATGAGAAAATTGAAAGCTGATGGTATTTAAGTTTCTCACAATAAAATTCAGCCCTCCTTATATTGGTGATCTTGCCTCTACTTCAAATATTGGGAGGAGAAGTGGTCGTGGAAGATTCCTGTACAGTGGTTCCAGTTAGTTTTTGTATTGGTTTGTTTTTTTCAAGTCCCCAAAGAAGTTCTCATGACCTCCTAGAGTGCCAAATATTATACCTGAATCTGATTGGAAGGAGCTTCTATAGCTTTGTAAACTACTGGAAGGAAACTGTTCTTTATCTCATCAGGAAGGGTTTAGGTTAGTAGCAAATCCATTTTTTTTTTGGTAGGAAAATTAACAAAATCTGTTTTTAAAAAGACAACAACATATTAAAGTCTAGAATCTTTAAAACAGTCTATATATAGGGAAGTTTAAAGTTCTTTCAAAAGATTAAGCTATATATTTTGACACTTACCATGTTGTTAGCCTGAAGGCATGGAAGACAAAAATACACAAATCAAGTCTCTTACATTTCAGCAAGCACAAAATGAAGACAATTTCCTAACCCTCCCACATGCACGGCTTAGGTGGTCCAATGATGTCTGAAGAAGTTGGTCCAAATTGTCAGGAGAGCTGTGAGACCTCTCAGTCTCAGAAAGGAACCCAAGAGTCTCCCTTGGCTAAAAGCCAGCCGCAATCTTGTATTAATTTGCTAGGCTGCTACGGCAAATATCACACAAGGGGTTGGCTTAAGCGTGAGGAATGTATTGTCTCAAAATTTCAGAGGCTAAAAGTACAAAATCAAGTCATGGGCAAAGCAATGAATTTTCCCTGAAGCCTGAAATTCCAGCTTCTTCCAGTGCCCTTCTCTAATTTATTGCATCCACATTTCTTCTGCTCATAAAGGACTCCAGCAATATAAATTAAGGGCAACCCTGATTTAGTTGGGCTATACTTTGATCACACATACTTTAAGAGTCCTATTTACAAATGGGTTCACTCCCAGGAGGATGCAGATTAAGATTAACAACATGTCTTTCGTTGGGGTACATAATTCGATCTACCACAAATCTGTATTTCCCCCTTTTTTAAAAAAATAAAATCTGCACTCTATAACATGACTAAGAAGACTTAAAAATCTGACCTCATTTTTTTCTCTAGCCCTATATCTCACATGAAACACTTTGGGGTGTTGGCAGATCTAATAATTGATTTGTGGGGGATTATGTAGAGATATTCTGGGTTCACTTAGTGGTACAGGGTTCATTTAGACAGGAGACAATATATTAGAAGAATTATAGATTTAGTGGGAAACTATAATGAAAGAAACATTATTTAAGACTTGCCAGGTAGTTTAAATACATCATATTTTTCTCAAAAGATGTTGAGCATCCCTACCATATACTCTAGCAACTCCAGGGCATTAAGCCATTCACACCGAGACAAACCCTTTCAGAGAGATTGCAGGCACGTCACCTATCCCCCGAAATCCTCCCCAGTAACACACTTCCTTCACTTCTTCCTTCTTACATATCCCTTCCCTCTCAAGGGGTCTGTAACTGTCCTAAGCCTGGCCAAGACTCAATGACTGAGAAAGAATTCTGGCCTACACACAAAAGTCTCTTCCTTTACTCCAATCCTGCTCCATCTCTCCTTCCTAAACTAGTGTCATCTCTGATCATTCTCATCAAATCTGGGTCAACAACTCTCTTGCCTTGGTTTGCCACTTTATTCTTTATGCTGTATTACCACCCCATTGTAATTAACAGGGTCATCCAGAGGATTTATCTTTCAGAAAACAGAAGATCTAATTTGCACAGTTAGCCCTTCTCCACACTGGGTTAGTCTAACTAACTCTTGCTGTTTCATTTTCTTTATCTGTCTGATAACAGCAACTCTGATGGGTATTTCTTGTTTTTGGTAGAGTATTTATTACTTTCAGGCTTATTAACAGTTCCCTTTATTTACAACTTTGTACTTAAATACAGTTACAGAGAATGTATAACTATAATTTGTAATAAAAGTATACTTAACAGTGGCAATTGAATAATAATGAAAGTTAACAGAAAACTACAAACTAATTCCATATTTCCCATTTTGCATACAGGATAATTGAATTTGAAGAAGTTCGGAACAGCTTAAAGTCACTCATCTATCAATGGCAGATTCAGGATTCAAATTCTGGTCTCTATACAGGCCTCAATCCCTAGGCTTTCAATGCTGTCATTATGCTGACAAGGATCTGAGTTTGTCCCACTTCTGCCAGTATATGTAGAGACTTTGTTATTAGTTCCTCTGAGCTTCAATGTCTTCATTTATAAAATGCAGATCTTAGCTTTTACCTTATAGACCTAGCTTTATGATAGTGAAAATTAAAGTTTTAAATGCCTTATAACAGATAAAACAACATCTAAATATTATCTATTGTTACTACTCTAATGCTTTCTCTCCCTCTTTCTTTTTAACTTGTGTTAACACTCTATGGTTTTTAGTTTTTGTTTTTGCCAGGTCTTCCTTGTAATCTATTCCCAGAATTTCTCCTATAAAAATCTGAGACTGTTAGAGAATTTCCCCGTGACAGGCATTCAGTGATATGGAAAAAATCTTTAACTGGGATTTCAGTGCCTGAGCATTTGCAATATATATTTTTTCTCCTAAAGGTGTTTTCCTCAGGTCTGCTGTGTTAAAAGGTGAATGGATGGTTAATTGGCTGATGTGCTTTTCTTCTAAAGACTCCTTTAAAAATTAGTTAGGGAAAAAAAAATATCTATGCCTTGAATCATTGTCAGTTATTTATAATATTAAGCAGTAAGTATCCAGAGTAATTAAATAAGCAATGCATAGTCGTTCTAAGTTTGTTTGTAAGCCACATTAGATATCTTGAAGTTGAAAGAGGCTGAATATGAAATTATCAGCAATGGGCCACAGGAAATAAAAGAAATTTTGCTTTCTTTATATCTTGTTTCATATCCTGTTGTACTCATGCCTGCTAGGATAATTAATTATATTTTAATGATTTACTGGACTAAAAAGCCTAGAGAAGTACAGGAAATGCAGATCTTACAACCATTTTAGAATGGGCATTTTATCTATTATCTTTTAAAAGATTAAAGTATTCTCTAATTCAGTTTAAAGAGATTTTAAGACTTCAATATAGAAAGAATTTATATAGCTACTCAATGAGATATGCATTTTCCCTACTTTTCTTCCTATCCAAATTGTATATATCCCCTTAGGGCTTGGCATAGTTATCACTTCCTTCAGGAAGATTCCTAAATTCTATGTAATAGAAGTAAGTGAACCCATATAGTATCCTCTCTTTTGCTCTCTTACTCATTCATTTTCCAATTTGCATTAGTAAGTTATGCTCATGTTTTCTCTTATTATTAGGTACAGACCTGAGAACTGAAATCATTTCTGATTTTATCTTTGTGTTTCCCAAGTACACTGTTATCCTTTTTTTTTTTTTATTGCTTACCATGTAACAGTTACTATACTAAGTACTTTGCTAACATTACATCATTTAATTCTTACAATAACACTAAAAGGTAGGTGCTATTTTATTTTCCATTTTATAGATGAGAAAACTAAAGTTCAGAGAAGTTATCCAGGATTATATTATATTTATCAAATAGAAGAATCAGGAAGTGAACCCCATAATTTTCTTTCTCCAAATTCTTAACTGAGATTATTTCTCTTTTAACAATGACTATGAATACAATTAAACAGTTTTGTAATATTCCTTTCTTAGATGACAGATAGTCTATGCCCTGGAAAAAAAAACATGTTAGGCTGAAAAATATGACATTTACAGAAATAAAAACATAAATAATTTGCTTGAGAATACAAGGAAAGAGAAAATTCTTCTTATTGGGAGTGTTTGAGAACTATGTGTGTGTGTGTTGTTTTTTCTTTTTAAAATCATTCATTTCATGCCTAGATATGCAACACTCACAGTAGGGGGGAGGAAAGAATAATATATGATGTCTTAAACTTCTTAAAGAAGAAACTACATGGGAAGTGGATGTGGCTCGAGCGGTTGGGTGCCCTCCTACCAAATGGGAGGTCCGGGGTTTGGTTCTCAGTGCCTCCTAAAAGAAAAAGAAGACAAGCAGACAACAAATGGACATAGAGAGCAGAAAGCGAGCACAAACAACAAGGGGGTGGGGGAGAAATAAATAAATAAAATAAACATATATATAAAAAAAGAAACTACATGATGAAAACTGGAGATTATTAATATAATTTGATCAAAATTTGTTGAACACTCATGTTCTAGGTAAGCATTAAGGATGCAAAAATAGCAAGATGTGGACCTTGCACTCCAGGAAGTCATAATTCCTTAGAGGGCATAAATATTCAACAGATGTGTGCTCACCCCAGAAGCTAACCTGGAACAATGTTTTTAATTCAAGTGGTCCATTTTCAGGAGGTGATCCCAGGCAGTGCTAGTAAGAGAGTGGGGAAAAAAAGAAAATTGAAGGAAAACAAGTTCAGTTGTGTGCTGGTGAGAAGGTAAGTACTTCAGGCAATTGTGGCTCAAACCTGCTGTGGGTACCTGGTGGGTGATATAGAATACACTTCCAGGTTGCCTTTGTTTGAGAGCTGCTCACAGGATTGTTAACTCCCCTGAAGGGGGCAAGAGTAAGCCCGCAGACCAATTTCAGGTGCCTAAAGTAGTTTCTAGTAGATATGAAATATGAAGTGGTATGAGAGAGGCAACAAGTAGTGAGATACATGAAATGCTATAACTCTACTTGGGGGATGAGGTGGCAGAAGACATTGCCAGCAGAATAGTCAGGAAAGATTTTCCACATAAGATAATGTTTCACCTGAGTCTTAAAAGAGGATTGGAAGTTAACAGAACTGAACAGGAAAGGATATGATGTTTGAGGCAGAGAGTAATGTATGTCCCAAGGAACAGCGGCATAAATTAGTATGGAAATTCATCTGCATTAAGTAAAATGGTTGAGAGGTGGGAAAGAGAGTATTTAGTTGAGGTACTAGTAGGCTATAGTCACTGTAATTCCACCACTTTTATGTAACCAAGTTGGTCTATTTCCTTTTGGTCTTAAAAATGTATATATTATATAGAGTTAAATTTATTCTGAAAGAGCTGTTAACACAAGGTCTTAAATATCAGGAGAGATGTATTGTCTCAAAAACTCTATAAGGATTCTGACTCTGAAAATAAAAATAAAAAACTGTTTAGTGCAGAATCCAGATAAACATAACCAGAGTTACATCAAGCAGTGAATGAAAAAAAGATGAAGTTTGATATACTATTCTATTGAAACAAATGACGCTGACACTTAGCATCTTAAATCATCACCCACATATTTAGCTCTCAGATTTCGTCATCTGGGCCATTCTCAATGCACTAACTTGCATTTGAGTTAGTGACTTGGAAGTGGCCCGGCTGGCCCCGAGTGGTCTCATTCACATGTATGGCAGTTGTCTTGCCATCTATTGGTGTATTAATGGTGATGGGGCCAAGTGTCATTATCTGATAGGGAAACTGTTAACTGTTAGTGGCAAATTTCCAAGACCATCAAAAGCAGAAGCTACAAAGTCTCTTGATGCCTAAGGCTTAAAAGAGTGGATTCTACTGGTCAAATCATGTCACAAATACAGCCCAAAATTGAGGTGTGGATAATAGACTCCATTTCATGAAAGGAGAAGTAACAAAATATTTTGGAAATTTTTTGTAATCTACTACATGGAATAACTAATAAACTTATATTTTGCCTTTTTTTCTTAAGATATTTACTATTAATAATAACTTAGTTGTACAATACATGCCTTATTGTATTTGAAGAGAGTAAAAACAGTTTGTTCTAATATTAAAAATAAGGTGATTTTTTTACGTTTTTAAAGAAAAACACGTAATTTTCAGGATTATGAGTTATTTTTTCTCTTTCAAATCCTATATGGCTATTATCAAGCTTGAAAATAAAAACCCTATTTTCTGGTTGTTTCACACAGAGTCTGTGAGACAATATCTCAAATAATTTAGACCTTTAACTACAAAAGGATGATAAAATACACATCTTTCAAAGTAAATTTAGTAATATGTCATTACCAGAACAAAAATCTTTGCTCAGCCAAACTAAGTGGGTCTTTGTTTCTTGCAAACAAAAAGCATTCACAAGGAATAATACATGAATACAACTTGAATTAAGTAATTCAACCACCTGTTGTCATGAAGGGAATAAGAAGTATTATAGAAAATGGCACATGAGGCTGTCAGGATTTAGTGGAGCAGAAAAGAGTTTCAAATCCAATGGATTTCAAATCCATTGGATTTAACTCATGGTTAAATCCAATGTCACAGAATAATAGATTCTCTAGAGTAAAAGTGGTTTATTCTTATCTATTTGTGGTTGTAATCTACAGATTACCTGCTTCAAAATTATCCAAGAAGTTTACTTATAAACAAAACAAACAAAAAGATACACAAATTTCTAGTTGTCTTTCCTGAACTAGCCTGATACAGTGGTTCAGGAACGTAGCTGTTGGGGATTGAACCATGACCCTTACAGAACGAATGTCCAGGTCCCAACCCCTGGTCCAGTGGCTTTGAATCTATTTGTAAGTAGGGCCTTTGAAGATGTTATTAGCTAAGGTCTGTCCACACTGAATGAGGGTGGGCCTTCATCCAATATGACTGAAGGCTTTATAAGCAATGGGTATTGTATACTGAAAGACAAGCCACAGGGAAAGAACATGGAAGTCAACAGAACCTGAAAGAGAGAGCCATGTGGAGGAGAAGATGCTGCCATACGCATTGCCATGTGATGGAAAGGCCAAGGACCCATGGATTTCTGGCAGTCAGCCCCACAATACCACAGTCTTCAGGGAGAAAGTACTGCCTTGCTGATGTCTGCTTTTAGGCCTTCTCTTAGATCAAAACCATGACCCAATAAATTCTTATTGTTAAGCCAACCCACTCTATGACATTTGTTTTAGCAGTTAGGAAACTAATGGAATGGCCATGTAATCTGTATTTTTATAATGGCCTCCAGGTCATAGTAATGCATAATGAATTCTGGGATTATCTAATCTGATTAAATCTTTTTGGGTTAGAATGCTCATAAAAATCTCTTAGCAGTAGGTCATCTGGTCACTGCTTGTATACTAGTGGTGGCGAGAAACTCAGTACATTCACAGTTACTTCCTTCCACTTTCAGTAAATTTGTAATAAAAATTTATAAAGAGGGGAGAGAGCATAAAAGTCCAAAATGTCTCAGAAAGCCCATTATTTTGTCATAGCACCTATACCTGACAGCTTCTTCTTAACATTTTAAAAAATGACAACAAATTTTCATTTTGATATTATGGCTAATATATTTATCATCACATATAATATACCAATTTTATACAAAATAGTCAAGGAATGTTCACAGTCCAGGTATCCTTGCTGACTTTATAAGGAGGCCACCTCCTTGGGCTTTCGTAAGAAGAGCAGTGTACTCACATTGGAGCTGTCCCTGACAACCTTTCTTTTGTAACTATGTCTCATCATAGTTTAGTTATTTAGGATCACTTTTTCTCTCCACACAAATATTTTTATTAAGGAAATTCATTGTGGAGGTAATGGGATGTTAGTGCTATATAAATCTGATGACTGTTAATATTCCTAGACAGTATAATCACAGGAAATTATTATTTTCAGGAAGCCTCTAAAAATGTATAAAATTTCTGATTCATAATTCATTTGATTTAAATAATAAGACCTCAATTTTGATGTTAGATTTAAGCTGTAAGAATCAGAAGTAGCATATCCATCCATGTATAGGAAGTCATTCAATTATTGATTCATTTATTCATTGGTTTTAATTTAAACTCAACTCTAGTCCAAATAGGATTTGAAGTGGCTTTCTGCAGAACATACATAGAATATGTTTACTTAATTGAAATGAAATATCAGAAGCAAGGTTAAAGAAAGAAAGTAAATATCCTGACTCCAGTGATTAATGTAGTAGTGGGAATTGATACGAAAGAGAATGTGGCTCCGAGCTGGTCAAAAATGTGAAACAAACAGTAATACAGATTTATTTTTCAAAAATGAAAAAGAAGATTGATTTGAAGTGAGACAGTAAAAATTTTCCTGGTATAAAATACTAGGCATATTTTCTCGAAATAAAAATTTTGAAGGGGATACAATGGATATATTCAGTGATAGTTTTGCAGCCAATATGGAAGTCATGGAGGTGTTTCTTGAAGAAATATTTAATAAAAATGGAAGGCATTAATTTAAGGCATAGCTCAGTGAAGATGATTATACAGAGTTCAGTTGATATGGCTGTATTCAAATCAAAACAGAGCTAAGATTAAGTTGATTAGTGGAAAGATAATATGCCTTTTGGACTAACTTTTCCTAATATACATTCCCTCATTCAGGCTTTGGGTAGGACCTGTTCTAACTACCCTCCTGGACAAGCAAGGGCAGCAACAGGCCTCTGATACCAGCTTGAGGTCTTGGGACATAGTACTCAGATGATGGCTCCATAGCAAAATGAGCACCAAAGACTGAGTCCAAGAGTAAAAGCACTTTTGAGAAATGGAGAGAATATTCATGTTAAACCATGAATCTACCTGCAAAGAAGGTTAAAAAGCGACTGAATTAAAAATAAAAAATACGTGTGCAAGAAGTAGGCCTAAGATCTTGAATAAATAAAGGTTGTGACATTGAGTGTTTTTCTGAAATGCTAGTAGATAGAGTTAGTCCTGTTTTAAGGATGTATTCTGCCTCATCCTTGGTGGAAAATAATGCCAGTAACTGTTAAAAAACTCTTAAATAGTTAAGATATAAATGGATAGTTATGGGGCCAAGACACTAAAGAGAGTTTGTTTCCCTTTAGGCTGGTATTAGCTACAGAAGTGAGAGATATTTGCTAATTCACCGAATGGGAATTAGAGTATGGGAAATAGAAAAGCATGTTTCTTTGTGTTATAGAAACTTTTAGAACATATTTTTTAGAATATGTACAAAAATTAGCTTAATTGAGTCATTATACCAATGATGATCATGGAAAAGTCAACTTGATCACATTTGTGTCCATATATTTTTAGTCTTCCTATGCTACACATCTTTTTAGGTTGGCTCACGTCATACATTATTTGACATTAAGGCCCTGTATTCAACGCGCTTTGCTATATATTGAACTCACAGTAAATTCTTCTCTTCTAGCTGCTTCCATTGTTAACTGAAAAGATAATGATATGACCATGAATATTATTGTATTAATGGCACTTTTAATTGAATACATATTGAACTTAGTTGAACACAGATACTGATATATGTATATAATGTGCATATATATGTGTGTGTTAAGTGTAGATGTATATATATAAATAATCTGGGACTATATACTTGATGATTTGACTATGTTAAGGGAGCAATCAGTCATTTGTGCACATGTATTTACTTCATTGCTTCCTTCCTTGTTTGGGGTTTCTTACAAAAGTTTATATATGATAAAATAATTTTTTAAATAGATGGAAAATAATTAAAATAAAAAATAAAATAATAGATGGACTGCTTATTAAAATAAGTAACAAAAGAAAGGTTCTCAGCAGATTTCTCTTATGTCTCATTGGTCAGAACTGGGTTACATTCCCACTTCAGGAATAGTCAGTAGAAAAAGAACAGCAGTGCTATGATTGGTTTAGACAGATCTTACTTCATCCTCTAGGACTGGACACATTAGTTCAGTAGAGCAAAGTTGGGGCTCTATGTGCAAGGAAGAAGGGTTGAAATAGTACTGGGATGGCAACCACCAAACTAGTCCACCAATCCTAATGCAATGTATATAGCATTTTCTACCCTATAATGTTCAGTAATATTTTTTGAGTAAATAAAATAAATAAAATAAGTCACAAAGATCTGAGTAGGGTGAGTGATTAGATCTCAGACCTCACCCCAAGTAAATGTAAAATTTCTGCAATTGGATATTTCAGTGGGTGAAACAGAAAAAAAAAATTGCTTTATAGAGAAAGACTAGAAATAAATATGCCTGTAAAGAACTTGACTCTGGATAGAGAAAAAAAAATCTTTCCAGCAATTTCTAAACATTATTGCACCCTCAAACCAGTTTCTGGCTGAAATGCATACCACCTATGTGACCTGAAAGAAAATAAATGAAAATTTTAATTTAAAGGCATTCCAGAAAGCTAATGTCCTAGTGCACTTGGAAAGAATAAATGCAAATCCTTTGTGGTGGTATATACATATAAACTCAGGACTCAAAAATCATCCCCAAACACAAATTCCATCAAATATTAATTTACAGTTTAATAAAACTGCTAAACACAGTAGCCACTGCTAATGAATTGAGTAGAAAAAAGAAACTCTGGAATCAAATACACATACAAAATAATTGTTGCTGTCACTAATTAGTATATATAGAAACCAAAGTAAATGTATTTAAAATTTAAGGAAATTAAAGAAGATATTAAAAGTATATCAGAGTAATATGAGGTGGTCAAAACTGAATAAACATACTAAAAATAAAAACAGGGATATGGAGAACAGAGAGAGAAAATTTAATGTAAAACTCATCGAAGTTTTTGAAGAAATGAGAAGTGACAATGTGACCTGTTGTGCTGAAAATAAAATAAACAGACTTAAAATAAGGGGGTGCAGAGCAAATATATTGAGCTAAAGTTATTAATGCAGGAGCAGTACCAAAAGAGGTTTCTGCTCAAAAGCTTGAATTGGGGAAGAAGTTTATATGGCTGCTTAAAATAAAGGGAAAGTGTGGGGAAATGGGGAGGGATAAAGGGGGCATGATTTTCTTTCTACATCCATATCTCCATCATTATCCCAGGAAAACATGAAATATTCACAATGATTGAAATAAATGGTCATTTTGGACTTGTGGCTGAAATGGGAAGGGACAAATTACAGAATGCTATTTTTTTTTTTTTTTTTTCAGGAGGTACTGGGGATCGAACCCAGGACCTCGTACATAAGAAGCAGGCACTCAACCACTTGAGCTACATCAGCTCCCCTACAATATTATTTTTATGCTATGCTGAAAGACCTATTTGAAGATTTCAAGTTAGTGAGAAACATGGTCTAATTTGCAGTTACGAAAATTTCTCTGGCCTTCTTAGTGAAAATGATATTGGGAAGAAAATTTAGTAGTTTGGTCTTTGACCCTGAAATCAACAAAATTTTATATCCATGTATCAATTGATTCAGTACTGCCAGCATCAGTCATTTTACCAGTAGAAAAAGTGAATGTTAATAAAACTTGACTTTCTACCTTCCAGCAATACCTAGTTTGGAATTTGAGAAACTTGGCATATTCTAAAATTGAAATGATTTTTATCAACTTATGTTTGCTTTAAGCATTTCATCATTTGTTGGCATTCTTGACTTTGAACAGACATATCTTATTAGTATGACTCATAGCACTTGTTTTATGATTATTTCTAGTGCCACAATAAATTAATAGAATATTGGTGCCTGCAGCATGGATTTCATATTCAGAAGAGTAAATGGATGGCAATGACTTCTCTGAGGACAAGCTTTCCCAAGGTTTATTCTGCAATATGTGGTACATTAGTAGGTTTTAAATAAATTTACCAAAGAATATCTCAATACTTTTAATATATTTATTTCTTAAATTTTATTTATTTATTTCTCCCCACTCCCTTGTTTTTTGCACTTGCTGTATCTGTTCATCTTCTTTGTTTCTTTAGGAGGCACCAGGAACAGAACCTTGGACCTCTGATGTGGGAGGGAGGCACCTAATCACTTGAGCCACCTCCGTTCCCTGTTTTTTTATGTCTATTGTTGTTTTTCTTCTTGTGTATCTGGTTGTGTCAGTTCGCTGCACCTGCCCATTGCGCCAGCTCACTGTCTTCTTTAGAAGGTACTGGAAACCAAACCACGGACCTCCCATGTACTAGGTGGGAGCTCAATCACTTGAGCCACATCCACTTCCGAATATACTTATATTTCTTGTATCTCAAAGAGGGGATGCCTCAATGAGGGGGTGTCAAAACACATTAATCAAGAGAAAATTATCCTACCCCACTCACCCACAATCAAATTGGGTCCATACATGAAGAATATTATATTGTAACAGTGGTAATAACAGCTTCTTTGAATGAAGCTCAAAGAATATAAATGTATAGACCAATAGGCAGAACCAGATTTTAAGACCTAATATGTCTAACTCCATAATCCATGTTCTTGTCACTATGCTTTGGAGAAAAGTGGATGGGGTCAAAACTTGGAGATAGATAAGCTTGTTGAGGGAGTAGGTGATACTGAGACGATAGGCCTTAGAAAGTCCAATGCGACTGAGTGATGTCCTCTCAAAGTCTGACGCAACAGTGAGGTCCTACAAGGCAAGGTGGCTGAATACGTGTTACATTCCAACCAAAGGAGCTGGAATCTGAAGGAAAACACTCATGTCTAAGAAGAAAAGAGAGAGGGAAACTGAGCAAGAATCTGCAGGACCTGGGGAATTAAGTGAAAAGGTAGGAGCCTAGGAAGAAGGAAAAGAACTGGAATTTAGTCACCAGAACTAAAGAAATAAGAGGTAGGTGGGTATTGGGATATGGAACCAGGGCGATACTTGATAATGGAGGAAGAAGGCAAACGGTGAAGTGTTCTCACTTTGGAGGCCTGGATTCAAAACCCTGATCTGTCATTTACCAGCATTACCTAACCATGCTAAACCTTAGTTAATGTATCTGCAAAATGGTAATAATAATACTTCCTAACTCCTCCGATCATTAAGAATGGAGATAAGTTTTATAAGCGTGCTGGCCTTTCTTTCCTTTAACATAAAACTCGCGTGTCCAATGCATTGCAGAGTCCCACTGGCCCTGGGACCTGGTAGTTGAAAATGGAAGGAAATTATAGAAGTAGCTATTAGGGTAAGCAATTATATATATTTACATGACCAAAAATGTTGGTGAGAGCACAATCTACTCGATAGTGGCACATTTTTATGTTGGAAATTATCATTCTTCCTTATGATAACGGCTGAAAATGTGTTTTATATCATTACACAACATATAGAGTTCTCATTTGTTTTTCACAGTTAACACAGCAGATTTCTTATACTATCTTGTGTCACATTTTTTATTTATGTATTTCCTCCTTACCTTCTGGGAGACGGTTGGAAATGTTGCAGAGGAAACAAGTTCTATATGTATTTGGAGACCATACGCCCATGTTCCACAAACCATTCTCTTGTTAGTTTACTTTACATTTCTTTTCTTTTTAATGGCAAATTTCCATATAATTAACTGCGCAGAATTTTAAGTGTACAGTTTGATTCCTTTGACAACTGCATATACACTGATCAACCTATTGTATCACTCCCCAAATATCCTCATACCCCTTTCCTGGCAACCTCCACCTGAAGCAAATACTGATCTGTTTTTTCTCATCATAGATTAATTTTGCTTTCTATAACTTTATATAAGTGGAATCAAACGGTACATATTTTTTTCTGTAAGGCTTCTTTCACTCAGCATAATGTTTCTGAGATTCAGCCCTACTGTGCAGAGTAGCAACTTGTTTCTTTTTACTCCTTTGTATAATTCTTTTTATTACACTATTGGATTCGTTTTGCTAATATTTTGTTGAGGAATTATGCATCTATGTTCATGAGAGGTAATGTGTAATTTTTTTCTTTTTTATAATGCCTTTGTCAGGTTTGGGATTAGGGTAATATTGGCCTCATAAAAAAGAGATAAGAAGTATTCCTTCTCTTTCTATTGCTGTTACTTTTTAAATTTTCTTTATTAACTTGTCATATCAGACAATTTAATCATTAGCTTGCAAATTTTATACTTTTTATTAGGTTATTTAAGGTTTTAAGTTTCTTTTGATTATCAAGAGAACCTATAATTTTTACATGTATTAAGATGATTATCATTTGTGAATCTATTGGTATCTCTTTGGTCATAATTATTTAAGTGAAAATTCAAATTTATATATAATGGGAATTTTTTTTGTGTGATTAACCTATAGATTGATTGTGTTGTGGTTTGAAAGCATGGTTTATATGATACTATTTCTATGTATTTGCTGAGACTTCTTTTATGCCAAGAATGTTTTTTGTTTGTTTGCTTTTGTATAAATTTTTTGTAAATGGTTAATGCATACCTGAAAGAACTTTTATTCTCTAATTGTTGTTTTCAAGGTCTATATAGGTTTGTCTTGTCAACTTTCTTAAATATATTAACAAAATATAATAAATGTTGTTATTATCATCATCGTTATCCATCTATACTTGAAAGAGATTTGCTAAAATCACATGATGAGGAGTTCATCGATTTCTCCCTATAATTCCATCAACTTTATTATATATATATTTGATGCTATTTTAGTAGTTGCACAAATATTTTAGATTATTACATCATCTTGGTGAATTAAACAATTTATCTTTATGTAATAAATTTCTTTTCAAGTCATGTTTAAATGATAAAGGATACATACATCTGTTTACTTATGATTATTATTTGCTTGATATCTTCCATCCTTTAACATTTAAATTCTTTGTGTCCATATAATTTAAATGTGTCTCTTTTTTAAAAGTTTATTATTAATCTAATCTGAGTATCTATGTTTTCTAACTATGAATTAATCCACTTATGCTTAATGTGATTACTTATATTTTAGACATGATAAAGGGTTGAAGGATAGAGTATATAATGAAGATAATTTTAAATTAAAAATAAGTATATTGAGTTAAGATTTTTAAAAAGGGTAAAAACAAAAGACAAAACATTAAAAATGGAACAAATAAAAATTAAAAGGAAGCTGACATTACGAGACAGAGAAATTACAGATCTTTGTCTCTCATGAACATAAATGCACAATTCCTCAACAAAGTATTACTGAATCCAGTCCAACAATGCATAAAAAAGAATTACACACCACAACAAAGAGATTTATTCTAGATAGGCAAAGCTGGGTCAACATTTGAAAATCAAATATTGTAATTCATTACCTCAACAGACTAAAGAAGAAAAATCAAATGATCATATCAATATATACAAATAAAAAAGAATTTGACAAAATCTAAAATCCCTTCATGATAAAAAATAAAAACACTCAGCAAACTAGGAATAGAGGGCGCCTTCCTCAACATGACAAGGAACATATGCAAAACACCTACAGCCAGTATCATATTTAATGGTGAGAAACTACATGCTTTTCCCTTAAGGTCATGAAAAAGACAAGTATGCACCTATTCACAACTCCTATTAAATATTGTACTGAAAGTCTTACCTAATGAAATAAGACAAGAAAAGTTAGTTAATGGTAAAAGATTGGAAAGGAAGAAATAAACCTGTCCTTGTTCACCGATGATATGATCGTCAAGAGAAAAATCCCAAAGAATTGGCAATGTGCTCCTGGAACAAGCAAGTGCTTATAGCAAGGTTGCAAGATTCAAGGTTAATATACAAAAGTCAATTGCTTTCCTACATACCAGAAATTAACAGTTGTAATTTGAAATTAAAAAAAAAACAAAAAAACCCACCATTTACATTAGCACACACATAAAACAAAATATTTATCTAACAAAGTATATACAAGACCTATATGAGGAAAACAAAAAAAGTCTGATGAAAGAAAGCAAAGATGGAAATAAATGGAGAGAAGTCTATGTTAACAGATAGGAAAACTCTGTATTATTAAGGTGTCAATTCTTCCAAACTTGATATATAGATTCAATCCAAACCCAATCAAATTCCCAGCAAGTTATTTTACACATATCGATAAACTGATTATAAGGCTTATATGCAAAGGCAAAAAATAAAAAAATTCGTCAACACAATGCTGAACAAGATCAAAGTTTGAAGACTGACACTACCCAAGTTCAAGGTGGTATTGGCAAAAAATAAAATAAAGAGTTACGTCAACAGAACAGAATAAGGATCCCAGAAATATACACATGCTAATATAATCAGCTGACCGTGACAAAGAAGCAAAGGCAATTCAATGGAGAAAAGATTGTCCTTTCAACAAATGGTACTAGAACAACTAGACATCCATATGCAAAAAAAAAAAGTCTATAGAAAGATCTTATACCTTTCACAAAAATTAACTCAAAATGGACAATAAACCTAATATAAAACACAAAACTATACAACATCTGGAAGGTAACATAGGATAAAATCTAAGTGAACTTTTGTTTGACAATGACTTTTTCAACACAACGTCAAAGTATGGTCAATGAAAGAAAAAATTGATAAGTTGGACTTCATTAAAATTAAGAACTTCTGTTTTGTGAAAGATGCTATTTAAAGAATGAAAATACAAACCAAAACCTGGGATAAAAGATTTGTAAAACACATATCTCACAAAGTACTTGTATCCAAAGTATATAAAGAACTCCTACAAGGCAACAGTAATAAAAGAATTCAATTAAAAAAATAGGTAGAAGATCTGAACAGACACTTCACCAGAGAAGTCATACAGATGGCAAAGAAGCATATGAAAATATGCTCAATATGATATGTCATTTGGGAATTGCAATTTTAAAAAACAATGAAACACTATTGCATACCTATTAGAATGGCTAAATTCTAAAACAATGATAGCTAACAAGGATGTGAACCAACATGGATTTTCAGTCATTGCTGAAAATAAACTATGGGCTTTAGTTAATAATAATATATGAATATTGGTTCATTAATAGCAATAAATGTACTAAACTATTGTCAGATGTTAATAATAGGGGAAATGTGTGTGAGAGGCAGACAGTGAACTGAGGGGAGAATATGTACTTTCTGTGCAATTTTATTCATGTTGGCATCACATATATTGTAGATAGCTTTAAATCTGGGTTATTAGTAACAGACTTTGTTTTACTTTCTTTGTGTGTGTGTATGTATGTGGATGTTTTTGCCTTGACAACAATAGACTTTACAGTGTTTGATTATCCCTTTTATGCAATTTCTCCTGAGTTTATTCATCATCTTATTTTGGCACTTCATCCAGCAATGTTTTCAGTGGAAATTGATTGGCAAATCTTCTTGGGACAATTTTTCCCATGAGAATAATTTCATTCTTCTCTAAAATTGGAAGGGAAATTAGGTTTTAGAAAAAATATATTATGAAGGTAATTTTCATTCAATAACTGGGAAACATACATTACTTCCTTGTCTTCTTACCTCATTCATTGCTTTTGAGAAGCCTGATGTCAAATATGATATTTGTTATTTTTAAGTGACTTGCTCTTTCTTTCTGGAAGTCTTCAGAATGCTATCTTTGCCTTTGATATTCTTAAATAGTACTAGATAGTGTCTAAGTATGGCTTTTTACTTAACTCTATTTGGCATTCTACAAGACTTTCAATTAGATAATTCATCTTTCTTCAATTCTGGGACATGTATCTCCATTATTTCTTCATATATGTCCTTTTTGCATATTTATTTTTCTTCCTTCCTGTTGTCTCCATTATTAAAAATTCTAATTCTATGCGCTACATATCTTAAATTTCTTTGATATTTTCTATTTCTAGATTACACCCTGATTTTGGGTGTAAATCAATCTTATCTATTATGATCCTTATCATTAATATGTTCATTTAGTTTTAATAACTTCTCTGTTTCACATTGATATATAAAATCTCTTATATATTTAGTATGCTTATTGAACTTATATCAATTCTTCATGTTTCAGCTCACATATCCAGACAACTAGGTACATGCTGCTTAGTCTTTTGTTTTTCCCCTTGAAATAGTTTCCTGTGTGTCTCATTATTTTGGGCTGTGAGCACACAGTTCTTCATAGGCATTGGTTATGCCCTCTTATACTTCACACTGGGTATACAAGGTAAGAACTTATTTTATGTTAGCTCTGGTAAATTGAAGGAAAGGAAAGAGATAGGTCCTATGGTGGAAAGCTGCAGGTATCACAAATCCACAAGGATCACTCCACTTTTGCCATGACTTTAAGAAACAATCTACAGCTCATTGTCTCCCCTTGGTTTTTTATTTTGTTTTATTTTGAAAGAAGCTTTAGATTACATAAATGTTACATCAAAAATATAGGGGGATTCCCATATATCTCACCCCTTCCCTCTCCCACACTTTCCCCCATTAACAACATCTTTCATCAGTGTGGTACATTTATTACAATTGATGAACACATATTGAAGCATTGCTAATAACTGTGGTCTATAGTTTACATTACAGTTTACACTTTGCACTGCACATTTTTATAGGTTTTGACAAAATGTATAATGGCCTGTATCTGTCATTGCAATGTCATGCAGAACAAATTCAGTGTCCCAAAAATGCCCCATGTTATACCTATTCTTCTGTCTCCCTCCCCTCACAACTTCTGGCAGCCAGTGCCTTTATATCAATGATACAAGTTCTTCCATTGCTAAAGTAATAAGTCTACTATAGTCCATAGTTGCATTCCCCCTTGTTTGTTCATTCCTCAATCTTAATGATTTGGGGATCATGATGCCCACTCTGCTTCCATTTGAGAAGGGACTTAGATCCCATAGGGCAGATGGATGGAATTGTTTTGCTTGCAGTTGTAGATACTCTGTTTATTGGGATGGGTGTTGTCCATCATCATCCTTTTGTTAGTTGTCCTGGGCGAATCCAGTGAACTGGAAAGTAAGTATTGCAATTCTGCTGAGATTCAGGGATCAACTGGAATATGAACAGACCAAAACTTAAATCTCTGGGACATATATTTAAAGTATAGTGCTAATTATAGGTTCAAATAAAAAAAGAGTCATGTGTAGGGACATTGTAAGTGAGTCTAACTCTGTTGCATTGGGGAGCATATATTCCAAAATAAGGCCCACTGACAGGGTGCCAAATTCCCAAGATTGTCTGCCCTGCCCATAGTGTCTAGATGTCTCTAGAGTCCTCAAAAGTCTCCCCCCTGAGACATTGTTTACTGTGGCAGTCAATAAGATCCTGCTGAGACATGTATAAGCATAACCTCTGGAATGACCTCCCAACTCACTTTGAAATCTCTTAGCCATAAAAACTCATTTGTATTTAATATTTCCCCATTTTGGTCAAGGTCTTTTTCCAAATGCATCACTAGTTGGCACTTTTTTTTTCTTTTTTTTTTATTTGTAAAATGATATATAAATACATATGCATATATGTGCATTTGTTTACATAAATGTTATTTGTT
>JAQZBX010036377.1:8385-24304 GCA_029593785.1 Cabassous unicinctus
AAAAAAAAAAAAACAGAAAAAAAAAAAAAAGGCCCTGTGTTGACTACCTACTCTCGTTTCTACCATAGCTGTTGGCCTTTTCTCATGTGACTGATGTCGACCACAAACACTTCGTTTTTTAGATTTAATTTCTGGGCTATTTTGCCAAGCCTTGAATGTCCTTAAGGCCCCACAAAAAGGCATTTTTTTTCTGCCTCCCGCCCCCACTACCAGACTCAAGTGAAAACAAAGGAGTATGACATCTGCCCTCCCCCTTCCTCCCGCCGCCGAACGCCTTTCCCGCCCCCCTCCCCCATTCCCCAGCGGCTCCCACTTTGCTTTCTCGAGAGCTCCCGCCACCGGCATCTCTCCAGTCAGGGCAGGCCGGGCAAGGTTTGGGATGGCTGGGGTCCACAAAGGGTGCTTCTCTCTTCTCCCCAAAGAAACGCCCATGCAGGCCTCTAGCCACCAAACTCTCTGCCCCCAGGCCCCGCTACCCCCAGGGTTCGGGTCCCAGGTTACGGATTGAAATGGCTCCTAGAGGGGGCAGGGACAAGCTAGACGTTCCGGGGTTCCCACCCCACCCCCGCAGCCACAGCCTGTGCCGCTCCCTCTCCGGGGTCGTCCCCACCGGCATCTCCCCAATGCCTCCCCTGCCTATATGCCCGATTTCTTCTCATTTTTCTCGACTAAAGCCCGGCGGGGAAAGCAAAGGGAGGGGTGTGTGCGATGGGGCGGGGGTTGGGTAACGGTAGCCCAGCCTAGGGAGGGGCCGCCGATGGGCTTAGGCCGGACCTCTGACCCGGCCGAAGGAGGGTCTAACTCCTCTCTCATTCACACCTCTCGCCGGCCCGATTACATACCCGTCCATTGCCGAACCGGACAAAGCTTTCGCTCACAAGAACCGAGCCACGCAGCCAGCCAGACACACAAGCGGCGAGAAAATGGCGGCCAGGGCCCGACGGAAATTGCCGAAGGTGCCAGGGCGCACGGGGCAGCGCGCGGCAGCGGCGGCGGCGGAAAGAGCCGAGCGCGCCGGCGCCCGGCTGCAGGCGGAGAGTGGCGGTGCGCCGGAACGAGGGAGAGTGGGCGCTGCAGCCTCCTCCTCCGCATCGTCGCGTGCCTGGGTCCCTCCGCCCTCCGTTGTCGGGGACTTGTCCTGCTGCTGTGAAGCGTGGCGCGCTAGTTTCCTTTAGGATATTCTTCTAGAAAGTCCCTGTTCTCCTTGGCCGATGTGGTTGGGGCGACACCAACCCTCACACTTTCTGGCCTGAACTTCAGGAGAGTGGCCTCTGGGCTACGGGACTGTCTCCAGCAGCCTCCACTTTTCCCTCCAATTGAGAGTCCCAGCTTGGCTGCTGAATCTCGGCGTGAGAAGGAAAAAATATTTTATATTTTCCCTTTTATGCTATCTTTTATTCCCTCTCCATCTCCTAAAAAATTTTTTACCCCGGTTAACAAAGACCACTGCTTATTATAAACAATACTTTATACAACAAGTAGATTTCATCAGAGGGAACTAGGCTTTTTCGTCCAGACACTTGTGTGTCCGTGCCAAGTGGAAGAAAATTGGATTCTTACCTCTGCTGATGATTAGTTGCACCTGTAGGAAATATTCACAATACTCTGGGTGGAAAAAGACAGACTGAGCGACGTGTTTAAGAGTTTGTACTGAACATGCAAACTGTAGTCTGGGCCTAACATTTGAGAGTGGAAAAGGGAAGGTGGGGATGGAAGTAGAGGCTGCTGAAACAAAATGGGCTCCACAATTTGATTCCCTTTTATATGTCTCACAATCTCAAATTTTAATAGCACATGTATTTAATTTTGAATAATGTGTTTTTATCAGAGGCTCAACAGAGTTTGAAAAGGAACCCACTTTTGGAGAAATTGCTCAGTGAATATAATTGCTTTACCAGCACCCTTCCCTTTCCCCCACCCTTTTCCCCCAAGGCAACACAAAACACAAGGGATATGAAAGGTATTCCTTACATCTTTCCAGTTACTCTCAATATTCACTCTGAGCTTTCCTATATCTCCTTAAGGCTGAAACCACTTACCCTTTACTAATTGGAATTTCACTCTATTAAATGGTAATTTCTGTATAATTCTTAAAATTATATCATTTTTAAGTTGGATGAAACCTTAAAGAGAAACTTGTCCAAACACTTTGTTATAGAATGCTTCAAAGTACCCAAATGTTTAAAAATCTTAATTTGCCTGAGTGACAATCCTTAAAAAAAAAAAAAAAAAAAAACTAATCTAATTTCCTATGCCATTCCTTTACCCTAACCACTGACTTATGATACACAAAGGACCTCTTATCATTGCCATTAATAATCTCTTTGTACATATTTGTGGTTTTGTATATGTACTTTCACTCAACAATTAAATATGTAAGCTCCCAAAGGGCAGGAACTATGGCATAACTCTAAGTATCCCCCACATTGGCTCAATCAATATTGATTGATTGGTTCTCACTTCATCTCGGCAAAAACAAACTGTTCCATCAGGGAAAGCCTGTCCTTAGGTGGTGGAAGAAATTATAGTATTCACAAAACCACATTTTATTTTTTTTCTCCTAATGAAGTACCATACTAAAAATATGCAATAGTCAATATGCTTGCTTGTTTAAACCCATTGCTTTCTGATAAAGATTTAAGGTTGTTTACTAGTCAAGACACATAAAATACTATATGAAATAAGTGAAATAAGGAGGAATAAACGAAAATGACAAAGCATAACATGGAGTCAGGAATGAGGCTAATGCAACAATGTATACCAGAGAAATATGTTGATAAAAGCCTGGGTTCAAATTTGAGATCTATCATTTAGTAGCTGTGTGACATTGAGCATGTTCATTAACCTCTCCAAGAAAAAGTTTCCATATCTGTAAAATGGTATTAAAAATAGGACCTGAATCCTACATGGTTGTGAGCTCTAAATGCCTTATATTAGCATGTAAAGCACCACCTTAGCTCAGTGACTGGCTAGAGTAAATACTCCATAAATTTGCTATCATCATCCTTATTATTTTTTTATTACTATTATTGATCACTGGAGGCATTGGCCCCAAATTTGGCTTTTAGATTTTAACAGCCAACAATATCCACATAAATGAATTTATATAGAGATTTTCACAAAGCTTAAACAAGTCACTAAAGTAATTAGATTGGCTGGTATCTGGTAGAAAAAATCTGGGGAAATGACATAGATAAGTTTCTAAAGCCCCTTCCAAATCTAAATTTGTATGATTTTATGAGTTAACCATGGAGAAGATTATTAATCTCAACACTAACAGATGGCCAACCTTTGTAATAAAGACAAGATTATATTAGTGCTTATGGATTCCTAACAAAATAAAGCAATAAAAAGTAAAGTGCCAGTACAGTATTATTTTCATACCCAATCTTTTTTCAGTATAATAATTTGCTCTTTCCCTTCTGATTGGTAAATTCTTTGACCTTTTACAGAGATTTACACTTATGTTAACCATGATTAAATCTATTCAGTGTGTTATAAGCCAAAATGAGGTCTGATATTGATGCAATAAAAATAGGAAACAAGATCTTGTTCATAATGTTCTGATATTATTCCTTGCCCCACCTCACATCTGCTTATAGTACTAAAGACATCATTTAACTTTTCCATGCTGCAGTTTCCTCTTATTGGAAGAGGGAATAATAATAGGATCAATTAGATAATATTTTATTTTTATATGCATTTTTTTGAGTAAGTGACTAACTCAAAATAGGCAAAACAAATTCTAAAGGTTTAAAAGCATATATGAAATATCCAGAAAAGACAGAAAGTCGATTAGTGGCTGTATAGGGTTGGGAGTGGGAATGGGGATTGACTGTAAAAGGGGACTAAGTTTCTCTTAGGATTACAAAAATATTCTAAAACTAGATTCCAGTGATAGTAGTACAACTTTGTAAATATACTAAACTTCACTGAATTATACACTTAACAAAGGTGAATTTTATAGTATGTAAGTTCTGTCTCAACAAAGCTGTTAAAAAGAAAACACATATACTTACTATTACTGCCCCCCAGCTACTGAGTTCCATGTTCCAGAGGGAACTCCTCTTACCAGTTTATTGCATATCCTTCCAGAAATGTTCTAATGCAAATTTTTTTTAAGATTTATTATATTTATTTCTCCCTACCCCCTCGTTGTTTGTGCTTGCTGTGTGCTGTGTCTTTAGGAGGCACCAGGAACTGAACCTGGGACCTCCAGTGTGGGAGGGAGGTGCCTAATCGCTTGAGCCACCTCGGTTCCCTGCTTTTTGTTGTGTCTCTCATTATGCTTTTTTTCTTCTTGTGTCTCTTGCTGCGTCATCTTATTGCGTCAGCTTGCTGCCCTACCTGTCGTGTCAGCTTGCTGTCTTGTTTGTTTTCTTTAGGAGGCACCAGGAACCTCTGGTCCCTGCCTTGTGTGTTTCTCATTATGTTTTTCTTCTTGTGTCTTTTGTTGCATCATCTTGTTGTGTCAGCTTGCCATGCCTGCCTGTCATGCCAGCTTGCTGTCTTCTTTAGGAGGCACTGGGAACCGAACCACAGACCTCCCATGTGGTAGGTAGGAGCTCAGCCGACTCAATGGGAGAAAATATTTGGCAATCACATATCTGATAAGGGTTTAATATCCATGATATATAATGAGATCGTACCAACACAACAACAAGAAACCAAACTATCCAATTAAAAAATGGGCAAAAGACTTGAAAAGACAACTGACCAAAGAAGAAATACAAATGGTGAAGAAACACACGAAAAAGTGTTCAACATCACCAGCTATTAGGGAAATGCAAATCAAAACTACAATGAGAAATTTCACACCTATTAGACTGGCCGCTATTAAAAAGTCAGAAAACTGTAAATCTTGGAGAGGATGGGGAGAGATAGGAATGCTTATTCACTGTTGGTGGAAATGTAGAATGGTACAGCCACTGTGGAGGACCGTTTGGCAGTTCCTAAGGAAGTTGAATATAGACTTGCCATGGGACCCGGAAATTCCATTGCTAGGTATATACTCAGAAGAACTGAGAGCAGTGACGTGAATAGACATCTGCACATCAATGTTCATAGCAGCATTATTCATAATAGCCAAAAGTTGCAAATTATTTTTTAACTTTAATAATGTATCTTAGAGATCTTTCCCTATTAGTACATTTAGAACTGCCTCATTCTTTATATATGACTGCAAAATAAACACTGAGTAAATAAATCATGGTTTATTTAATTAGATTTTTTTTTTTAATGGACATTCAGTGTCTTAGTTTGCAACAGGGCTGGTGATGCAAAATACCAGAAATGACTTGACTTTTATAATGGGAATTTTATTAGGGGAAAATCTTACGATTCCAAGGCCATGAAATGTCCAGATCAAAGCACCATCAGAGATGCTTTTTTTTTCTTTAAAAAAAGATTTATTTATTTTATTTATCCCCCCCCTTGCTGCTTGTGCTGCTGTGTCCATTTGCTGCGTGTCTTCTCTGTGTCTGCTTATCTCCCCCTTGCTGTGAGGTCTTGCCGCATCAGCCCACGGCGCTGCGCGAGCTGGCCTGCCCTCACAAGGAGGCCTCGGGACGCGAACCCGGGCCTCCCACATGGTAAACGGGGGCTCTATCCACTGAGCCACACCCGCTTCCCAGAGATGCTTTTTCATGAAAGTCAGCTACTGGTGATCCTGGCATCTTGTCACTTGGCAATTAGGGCTCCTCTCCTCAGCCTTGAGCTGCTCTGTGGCCCAGCCCTTTTGGATCCTCTTTCCGTGACTCCGTGCTCTGCTGATTCCAGACTCCAGGATCTCTTTCAGCCTCTCAGGGCTTCTCTGCCTTTCTGCAGCTGTAGGAAAATTTAGAGTCCTCCTTCTCTCTACTTTCTCTTTTCTCTCACATGGCAGGATCAACATGGTAGCTTCCTTTTTCGGTGTCTCTCTCTTTGTGTCTCCATTTTTATCAGACCCAGCAAGAGAGCAGAGACTCAACCTGGCTTATGCCTCACTGACATATGAGCCTCACTGACATATGAGCCCTAAAGCAAACTTGTCATGTAATCTAATCAAAGACCCTTGTCTGAATTTAATGCAATCAAAGGGCACCACACCCACAAGAATGGATTAGTTTAAGAGCATAATATTTTTCTTTCTGGGATTCATAAAATAAATTCAAACTGTCACATTCAGATTATCTCCAATATTGGTATTTACAAACAATTCTGCAACGAATACCCTTGTTTCTAAGTCATTTTCCACATATATGAATATAGCTACTGGGTAATTGGACTATTTTAATTTTTAAAGATGCTATCAAATTGCCCTTCTTAGAGCTTGAGTCTTTGAGGAGAAATATTTGCAATTACTATCATAAACAAAGAGCTCATTTCTTTAATATAAAAGGAGTTTGTGCAAATAGAGCCAAGACCAAAAAACAAATTTAAAAAATGCATAAAACATATGAATAGAATATGAAGAAAGAGATTACAGAAAAGTAAAAACAAATATACTCATCCTCATTTATAATAAGAAAATTCAAGTTAAAACTCTACTAAGATATTCTTTCTTTTTTTAGGTACTGGGGTCAGGGATTGAACCCTCAAGATCTCAAATGTGGGAAGCCATCACTCAATCACTGAGTCAGATCAGCTCCCCTGAGGTGATTTATTTGTTTGTTTTGGCTTGTTGTTTGCTTTTATTTTTTCTAGGAGGCGCTGGGAACCAAACCTGGGACCTCCCATGTGGAAAGCAGATGCTTAACTGCTTGAGCCACATCTGCTCCTCAATCTTGTCACTTGTAGCAGTTTGGGAGTTTGATGAAGTTATGAATTCCAAAAATAGATACTGGATTATGCTTGTAAACTGCTCTGTTAATCTGGGCATGATTAAGTTATGATTAGGGCATTGACTGGGCCATGTCAGTAGGATGTTGAGCCCCACCCCTCGGTGGGGTGGGAATCAAATATAAAAGGCATGGCAAAGAACAGAGTTGAAGAAGTTCTGATGTTGGAGTTTTGATGCTGGAGCTGGGGAGGCGAGCAGACGGAGGAGCTTGGTTGCAAGGAAAGAGAGAAGGCTGTGGGAAGAGAAGCAAGCCATTTGCCTGATAGTCTACAGCTGGCCTTGTGGCACAAAGCAAGCCTGAGCCCAGAGAAAGGCAAGCCCAGGGAAGAGAGGAACACAAGAAGCTTGAACCCTGGCAAACATCGGCAGCTATCTTGCTCCAACACAATGAACTTTGGTGAGGGAGGAAACTTATGCTTTATGCCTTGTAACTGTGGACTTCTACCCCAAATAAATACCCTTTATAAAGACCAACCAATTTCTGGTATTTTGCATCAGCACTCCTGTGGCTGACTAAGACACTTGTCAAGATTCTTTTACACTTGTCAACACAACCTCAAGGCAGGCACAGCCCCATAGGCACAAAGATTCCCCTGAATTCTCAGAAAAAGACTCTGTGGCAGTTATTATTGATGAATTCCAAAAATAAATATTGATTATATTTGTAAACTGGTCTGTTCCTCTGGGCGTGATATCCTTTGATTGTATTAAATTCAGAGGTTTCACTTTTACTTGATTAAATTAAGATTAGGGCTTTGATTTGGCTAGTTCAGTAGGACGTTGATTCCCTTGGTGGGTGGAGACTTACACAGAAAAAGACACGGCGGAGGAGAGAGTTTAGTTTTTGATGCTGGAGCCCCAGGGAGAGAGCCAAACCATTTGCTTGATAGTTTACAGCTGGCCTTGTGAAGAGAGCAGAGCAGCTGAGCCCGGAAAGAGATGAGCCCAGGGAAGAGAGACGAGACTTATCCCAGCCTACAGCTAAGATTGGAAGAAGCTGGGACCATGGAGACTTAAAAGGAAGAGAAAGGCTGATCCCTTGCAGAAACTGGCAGCCATCTTGCCCCAACACATGGCAACAGACTTTGGTGAAGGAAGTAACTTATTCTTTATGGCCTTGTGACTGTAAGCTTCTACCCTAAATAAATACCCTTTATAAAACCCAACAGATTTCTGGTACTTTGCATCAGCACCCTTTTGGCTAATACAGGCTCTCTTTCCAAACCATGAATAAAGTAGGAGAATAGAATATAAGGATTCTTGTAGATACACTAAATGTCAAAAAATTTACCTCTTAGCATTTTTTCTTTGGAATCTTCTGGAAGATGTATTTCCCAATAAGGAGAATGTCAGGAGTTTAGATATGAAGGATGAGGAATCCAAGAAACCAGATAGCCAAAATAGAAGGAAATGAAGAGAATGTTGGGTAAGGAAGTCTTGGGCCAATAGCTATACAGCAGGCCTAGAGTTCCAATGGAGCATGAGACAAGAGGGCTCTAAGAAAGATGTCTAATAGATGAGAAATGTCTGAATATATTGGGTTGAGTTTTTTTTAGTTCAATTATAGGGAAAGAATTAATGAAAGATATATAGATAATTAAAAAAAAATACCTCTGGGATAAACAAAAGTTGTGCAGAAATATTATCGTAGCATACTCTGGACACAATTGTGAAAATAGTTTCATCTTTGTTATAATGTAAGCACTGAGTATTAATGAAATCAAGATTGTAAAACAACTTTGTAAGTGAATAAAACTATGGATGCACGAATATGTGTGTGTGGCAGGGAATATAAATTCTCATCTTCCGAAGTAAGAAGTCAATAGATAATGTTGACATTTGATAGGTAAAGAAATAGCCATATATTTCATGATGTCTTCCAGAACTATTTACTTTTTAACCTAAGTTTATGTATTACTTTGATGAAACATAAATTCTACATTTGAAAAGAGAAGGGGGAAAGCGGATGTGGTTCAAGTGATTGAGCTCCCACCTACATATGGGAGTCCCAAGTTTGGTTCTCCAGTACCTCCAAAAGAAGACAAGAAAGACAGCAAGCTGACACGATGGGTAAGCACGGTGAGCTGATGCAACAGGATGATGCAACAAGAGGCACAAGGAGGAAGAAATAATGAGAGACACAACAAAGCAGGGAGCGGAGGTGGCTCAAGTGATTAGGTGCCTCCCTCTCACATGGAAGATCCTGGGTTTGGTTCCCATTGCCTCCTAAATAAAGAAGACCATCACACAAAAAACAGACACAGCAAATGCAAACAACAATGGGGAGGGGAGAAATAAATAAATCTTAAAAAAAATAAAAATAAAAAGAGAAGGGATTAGATGGTAGCAGGGAAATGTCTTAGCACAAACATTGCCTCTTTTTCATTCAACAGTAGTGACTGTTTATCTACATGTTTACTAAAAAAAGCTCAGGGTAGCTGACTATCCTTCCTATCCTGTACACATAATAAAATTATTCTTCAAAGAGATCATAATAGTTTGAATGTATCTACAGTTTTTAGAATGATAATGAATAAATAACTAAGCTAGGAGAGAGAATAGGAAAAGTAAAGAAAAAGTGCACAGAAAAGTAAAAGATGAAAAAATGCCAAAAAACAAAGGAAATGAAATCATTTTTATTTATATTATAGAGTATAAAATAGTATGAAATCTACATGATAGTTTATTTCATCTAAGCAAAAGCTGAGGACTAGTGTATTAGCCAAAAGGGTGCTAATGCAAAATACCAGAAATGGGTTGGTCTTTATAAAGGGAATTTATTTTGGGTAGAAGTCCGCAGTTACCAGGCCATAAAGCATAAGTTTCTTCCCTCACCAAAGTCCATTGCCACGTGTTGGAGCAAGACAGCTGCCAATGTTTGCCAGGATTCACGCTTCTTGGGTTCCTCTCTTCCCGGGGCTGCAATTCTCTCCAAGCTTAGCTCCTCTGTTTCCACCACAAGGTCAGCTGTAGACTATCAGGCGAACGGCTTGCTTCTCTTCTCCTGGGGCCTTCTCTCCAACATCAAACTCCAGCATCAAAACTGCTTCTCAAAATCTGCTCCCTCTGTCCTTTGCCTTGCCTTTTATATTGGATTCCCCTACCCACCAAGGGGTGGGGCTCAACACCCTACTGACGTGGCCCAGTCAACGCCCTAATCATAACTTAATCATGCCCAGATTAGCAGATCAGTTTACAAGCATGATTCAATATTGATTTTTGAAATTCATAATTATATCAAACTTCCAAACGGCTACAACTAGTGATTTGCAAATAGAAATATTGCAAATTAAGCTCACACCTGCAATGAACTCTCCCAAACTAAATTCTTCTCTGATAACTTCCCAAAGAAAGGGAACAAATAACAATTGGAAATCATTAGTCTTTTCAAAATCTCAATATTAATAAAATCTTCAGAGTAGGTTTAATTCATTTGCTTCTTAACACTGACAATGGGAAACTGAGAAATGAAAGCTGAAAATACGTCAGATTTGGTTAAGCCTCTTCAATGGCATGCAATAGACATATCATTTGGAGCATTGCCACCTCAGTCTACGATCCCCTTACCCCCTACACCCATAAATAAAGTATCCATAAGGGTTTCCTTTTATGAATATGCTTTTGTACTTATTTACTATTTACAATGAAGTATGTTTACCAAATTTGTAAATGACAGATATGTTATATTGGGGAAGATAGAATCAACTTTCAAAATGATATTGAAAGGACTGTAACAGGAATATAAATGCTACATGTCTCATTTAGGTTAAAAAAATTCAGCTGTATAAATATTCAACATATAAGGGAATACATAGCTTGGTAACAGTCCATGAAAAGAAATCACAAGGCATTGACTCAAAGCAATTATAACCTTAGGCTTGTTAATGAAATAAAATATTCAATTAAGGATGTAATAGTCCCATGTGTTCTACTCACATTTTGCCCACAAATTATTTTATTAGAAGAAATAAAATAATAGATAATAATAGATAATAATAGAAGAAATGTTGTTTTTAAAAACAACAATAATAGTTATGCCAGGATGATTGTGGAGGGCATTATAGTTGACCCTTCAACATTCATTCTATTCTCCTTTGTGGAGCAGCCATCACATTTGGGCTGGTTTGACCCCCATTTCCAGCTCTAGAAGTAATCGAATGAAAGTAACCATCCTCCTTCCATAGTGATAGTTTCAGATAATTCAGACCTATGTCCAATCAAAGCATGGTATTCCCTTGACCCGGGGTAGATGAGTCAATCAGCATGATATTTAAATTTCATGAGGATAGGAACCATCATCTCCCTCTTGATGGACACAACCAAGCATGTAGCACCAATCAATGCTGGCAGCCACACTAAAATCACAAAAGGTATCTACCTTAACATAAAGCCTACAGGAAGACATTTTTGTCTCCTAACAATCTAGTCTTGCCAGGGAAATCCTTTTAAAATATAAGTATATCCTGTCACTCTGCTCAGAACCCTGAAATGGAGCCTGATTTCATTCTGAGTAGAAGCCAAAGTCTTTACAAAGCTTACAGGTCCTGCATGATCTAGTCCCTTATTCTCTCTCTTACCTCATCTCTTAGGACTCTCCCCTTCACTTATTCCATGCCAGTGCTCTGCTGTTTCCATTACATGTCAGACACTCTGTCACCTCAGGACCTTTAGTTAGGCTGTTTCTCTGTTCTTTCCTCAAATATGAGCAGCCTCTTTAAATCTTTGTTCAAATCTCCACCTACTCAATGAGAGATACTCTGCTCAAACTAAATAATACTTCCACTTATCCACCATCCCAACAATCTCAATCCTTCTTTCCCTGTTCTACTCTTTTTTCAAAGCACTTGTCACAGTCAAACATACTATATAATTTCCCTTTTTCTTTTTACATTTATGTTTACTATCTGTCTCCCTCTGTTAGAATGTAAGCTCTAGAAGAACGGTGTGTTTTGCTCCTGATGTACTGCAAGTGCCTAGAACAATGCCTGGTACACTGTAGAATGTCCCCAAATACTTGTTGAAGGAAAAGTAAGTAAATGAGCTGTGGGATCACTCACCTTCTGAAGACTGACTCTGGACTTGCCAAAGATGTGAGACAAAGTGATTCCTTTACTACTTTATATACTTGGAGTAGGAATTTCTCTTTTAGGCAATGGAAAGCAAACTAACTACTAAAATAAGGGTGAGGGATCCATATCAAAGATAGAATGTTTGAAGACGTTAGAGATGTTTAACCTGGGGAAACCAATGAGGGTCAAGTTAATTATCTTCAAATAAATAAAGGGCTGCCACAGGCTACCACATAAAAGAAAGATTAAGCAATTATTTTTTGTTCCACAAAGTAGAATGGACTAAAGGTATAGTGAGGCAAATTTCAGCTCAGTATAAAAATGAACCTTCTAACATTAAACCTGCCTCACCGTGGAATGAGCTACCTCAAGCTTTAGTCAGCTATTATGAGCGTTCAAGCAGAGGTTGAATGCATCTGTTAGAGAGAGGATAGAAGAGATCACTGCACTGGACAGGGATTGGACTTGGTGATTTTCAATTCCCTTTCCACTCTAGAATCTGGTGTGAAGTATTTGGATGTAGGTACTTACAGGATATATGTTTACCCCATGAGTAAATCCTCTTTCTCTGTGAACTCTTCTTCCTTCATTCTTTGACCCTCTTCACATGGATGGGTTTTTGGCAGCCTTATTTGTACTGTGTGAGCCTGGTCCCTTTCACCATAGCTCATTGGATCAGTAGTGGGCAGCTTATCAAAGTGTGCCAAGCAGATTTTCCATACAGAAATTCAGAGATAAGAGAAAAGACTCTTAGTCAGTGTAATGGTTAAGTTCATATGTCAACTTGACCAGTGCAAACGTTGGCCAATTTGATGTAATTATGAATTCCAAAAATATAATTGGATCATGCTTGTAAACTGATCTGTTAATCTGGGCATGATTAGGTTATGATTAGGGTGTTGAGCCCCACCCCTTGGTGGGTGGGGAACCGAATATAAAAGGCAAGGCAAAGAACAGAATTGAAGCAGTCTTTTGAGAAACAGTCTTTTGAGAAGCAGTTTTGATGTTGGAAAGAAGGCCCCAGGAGAAGAGAAGCAAGCCGTTTGCCTGATTGTCTACAGCTGACTTTGTGGAGGAAACAGGAGCTAAGCCTGGAGAGAAACACAGCCCCGGGAAGAGAGGAACCCCAGAAGCCTGAACCCCAGCAAACGCCGGCAGCTGTCTTGCTCTAACACGTGGCAATGGACTGTGGTGAGAGAAGAAACATAACGCTTTATGGCCTGGTATCTGTGGACTTCTACCCCAAATAAATACCCTTTATAAAGACCAACGCATTTTTGGTATTTCACATTAGCACCCCTTTGGCTGGCTAATACAACCAGGTTATGTTTGGTCAAGTAAGCACTTGTCTGACTGTTACTGTGAGGATATTTCATGGATTTAAAATCCATTCAGTAAGGGGAGCAGATGTAGCTCAGTGGTTGAGCTCCTGCTTCCCATGTAAGAGATCCCCAGTTCAATTCCTGGTACCTCCTAAAAAAAAAATAAAATAAAATAAAAAAATAAATTAAATAAAGGAGAAGACATTTAAAAAAATAAAAATAAAATCATCAGTAACTTGATTGTATCAATGGCCGATTACATATATAATCAACTGAGGAGATTGCCTTCAACAATGAGAGAAGTCTCAACCAATCAGTTGAAGGTTTTATAAAAAGGAATGATGATTTCAGCCATCAGAAGGGATAATTTCCATCTCTACCTCAGCCAGCTAGCTTCTCTTGGGGAATTCAGAGAAAACTTTCATTGTAGTTCCTAGCCCTACGGACTTTGGACTTACTCATCCCCACAGTTGCATGAACAAATTCCTATTTAAAAACTTTCATAATATTTATGCAATATATTTATATATATATGTGTCTCTAGTCCATTCTGTTTCCCTAGAGAACCCTGACTAACACAGTCAGTCTCCTTGTGTGATTAGAAAAGCAACATTTAAACTCAGAAGCAATGGACAACTATATTCTACCATGTGGACTAAAGAGTGGAGATAACAGTCTACAGAAGCAGCCTTTCTGGGTTATGGCAGGCACTTTTGGCCTGCATAGTCTGACTGGTGTGTACCTGTAGATCCAACCCTACCCCCCAATAAGATAGAGAGGGGCTGGTGTATCGTCAGCTTCTCTGGACAATGACAGGTAGTCTCAGCCTACAGGGACTGAACTGTTGGGCGCCTGTGGATCTATGCCCATGACCCAATAGGTTAAGAAGGGGCTGATGTTTCTTCAGCCTCTCTGTGCAATGGCAGGCACTTTCAGCCTGCTTGGACTGAACTGCTGGGTGCCGATGGTACCATTCCCACCTCCTAAAGGGCAGAAGGGGTGATATTCCCTCAGCCTCTCAGGGCAGCTGCAGGTGCATTTGGTCCACATGAATTAGACTCTTGGGCAGTTCAGAGGGTCCATCCTTCCTCCCTGGTGGTGGTGGGGGGCAGTGCTACATCAGTCTACCTGGGCAACTGTGGTCATTTTGGACCCACACAGCATGATTGCTGCCCACACCTGCAGCTCCATCCCTGCCCCAGGCAGGGGAGGAAGGGGCATGAAGCATCATCAGTCTCTCTGGGCAACTACACACAGTTTTGTCCTGAACGACTTGGATTATTACACATGGCTGTGGCTCTGTCCCTACCCCTGGCAAAGAAGAAAGTTGGGAGAATCTTCATCAGTTCCTGGGGCAATGCAGTTTCAGCCTCCACAGCTTATAGCACCAACTACATTCTCTGCTACTCTTACACATCCAGCAAGGGAGAAAGGCAAGAAAGCCCTAAACTAAAGAGAGAAACTGCACCCAGAATAAATACATCTAGAAAGGCAGATGCCAAGACACCAACAAAAAATTACAAACCATACCAAGAAACAGGAAGATATGGCCCAGATAAAAAAACAAGATAAGCCTCCAGATGACATGAAGGAGTTGAGACAACTAATCATAAATGTTCAAACAAATCTCCTTAATAAATTCAATGAGATGGCTAAAGAGATTAAGGATTATTAAGAAGACTTTGGGTGAGTACAAAGAAGAATTTGAAAACATACATAGAAGAATGGCAGATCTTAGGGGAATGAAACATGCAATAAATGAAATTAAAAATACACTGGAGTCATATAACAGCAGATTTGAGGAGGCAGAAGAAAGGATCAGAGAGCTTGAAGACATGGCCTCTGAAAGCAAACATACGAAAGAAGAGATGAAGAAAAGAATGGAAAAAGTTGAGCAAGGTCTCAGGGAACTAAACGACAGCAAGAGATGTGCAAACATATGTGTCATGGGTGTCCCAGAAGTAGAAGAGAAGGGAAAAGGAGCAGAAGGAATATTTGAGGAAATAATGGTATTGAAGGGCACTGATATCCATGTCCAAGATGCACATTGTATTCCCATCTGAATAAATCTGAATAGACCAACTCTGAGACAAATACTTACCAGAATGTCAAATGCCAAAGACAAAGAGAATTCTGAGAGCAGCAAGAGAAAACTGATGCATAACATATAAGTGATACCCAATAAGATTAAGTGCCAATTTCTCATCAGAAACCATGGAGGCAAGAAGGCAGTGGCATGATATATTTAAGACACTGCAAGAGAAAAACTGCCAGCCAAAATCTTATAATTGACAAGATTGTCTTTCAAAAATGAAAGTGAGTTTAGAATATTCACAGATAATAGAAACTGAGAGAGTTTATAACAAGGAGATCAGCTTTGCAGGAAATACTGAAGGGTGTGCTACAGCCTAAAAAGAAAAGACAGGAGACAGAGGCTTGGAAGAGAGCCTACAAATGAAGATTATATCAATAAAAGTAACTAAAAGTGTCAAAAGAATGGTCAAAATAAAATATAACAGATAAAACTCAAAGGTCAAAATGGGTGAAATAAGAACTGCCTTTACAGTAATAACATTGAATGTTAATGGATTAAACTCCCCAATCAAAAGACACAGACTGGTGGAATGGATAAGAAAATATGAGCCATCTATATACTGGCTGCAAGAGACTCACCTTAGACCCAAGGATACCAATAGACTGAAAGTGAA
>JAQZBX010036378.1:0-24195 GCA_029593785.1 Cabassous unicinctus
AAAAAAAAAAAAAAAAATCAACAAACCCTTAGCTACACTTACCAAGAAAAAAAGAGAGAAGATGCAATAAATAAAATCAGAAGTTTAGAGAGGGGACATTACCACTGACCCTGCAGAAATAAGAGAGGTCATAAGAGGATACTATGAACAACTGTATACCAAAAAAATAGACAATATAGACAAGATGGACAAATTCCTAGAAACACACGAACCACCTATACTGACCCTAGAAGAAATAGAAGGCCTCAACAAACCAATCACAAGTGAAGAGATTGAAACAGTCATCAAAAACCTCTCAAAGATGAAAAGCCCAGGACCAGATGGCTTCACAGTTGAATTCTACCAATCATTCAAAGATGATCTAATACCAATCTTGCTCAAGCTGTTCCAAAAAATTGAACAGTAAAGAACACTACCAAACTCATTCTATATCACCCTAATACCAAAACCAGATAAAGATACTATGGAAAAAGAAAATTACAAGCCAATATCTCTAATGAATATAGATGCAAAAATCCTTAATAAAATTCTTGCAAACTGAATCCAAAAGCACATTAAAAGAATTATACATCATGATCAAGTGGGTTTTATCCCAGGTATGCAAGGGTAGTTCAACACAAGGAAATCAATTAGTGTAATAAACCACATTGATAAATTGAAGAAGAAAAATCACATGATCCTCTCAATTGATGCAGAAAAGGCATCTTACAATATATAGCACCCTTTCTTGATAAAAACACTCTAAAAGATGGGAAGAGAAGGAAGCTTTCTCCATATGGTAAAGTGCATATATGAAAAACCTACAGCTAGCATTGTACTCAGTGGTGAAAGACTGAAAGCTTTCCTGCTGAGATTAGAAACAAGACAAGGATGCCCACTGTCACCACTGTTACTCAATACTATGCTAGAAATTCTAGCTGGAGCAATTAGGCTAGATAAAGAAATAAAAGGCATCCAAATAGGAAAGGAAGAAGTAAAACTTTCACTATTCACTGGTGATATAATCTTATATCTAGAAAATCCTGAAAAATCTATAACAAGGCTACTAGAATTAATAGAATTCAGCAAAGTAGCAGGATACAAGATTAATATGCAAAAATCGATAGCATTTCTATACGCTGCTGATGTGCAATCTGAGGAGGAAATCAGAAAAAAATTCCATTTATAATAGCAACTAAAAAAAACACAGATATTTGGGAATAAACTTAACTGAGGACATAAAGGATCTATATTCAGAAAACTACAAAGCATTGCTAAAAGAAATCGAAGTAGACTTAAGTAAATAAAAGGACATTCTGTGATTATGGATTGGAAGACTAATTATCATTAAGAGGTCAATTCTACCTAAACTGATTTACCGATTCAATGCAATCTCAATACAAATCCCAACAGCCTTTTTTTGCAAAAATGGAAAAGCCAATAAACAAATTTATTTGGAACGGTAAGGGGCCCTGAATAGCCCCTTACCAAACAAAGTTGGAGGACTCTCACTTCCTGACTTTTAAAGCATATTACTTAGCTACAGTGATAAAAACTGCAGGGTACTGGAATAAAGACAGATAGATTGACCAATAGAACCAAATCGAGAACTCGGGAATAGACCCCACATCTACAGTCAAGTGATTTTTTGACGAGGCTGTTGTATTAGTCAGCCAAAGGGCTGCTGACGCAAAGTACCAGAACTCTGTTGGCTTTTATAAAGGGCATTTATTTGGGATAGAAGCTTACAGCTCCCAGGCCCTAAAGAGTCCAACTCAAGGTACCATAAGAGGTACATTCTCACCCAAAGTCTGTTGCCACATGTTGACGCAAGATGGTGGGCGATGTCTGCGAGGGTTCAGCCTTCTTTCTTCCTCTTAAGGCTGTGTGGTCCCAGCTTCTTCTGATCTCAGCTGTAGGCTGGCATAGGGAGCTCATTTCTTTCTGGGCTTAGCTGCTCTAGTCTCTTCACAAGGTCAGTGGTAGACTATCAGGCTCATCTCTCTTCCCAGGGCCTCTGCTGTGACTAATGAGATGTCTCTCTTCCTCCGGGTTCTTCTTCTCTATGTCTCTACTTCTGTGTGAGAGTCTGCTTTATCAGTCCCAGGGGGCTAGGACTCAACGCTGAGTTGTACTCTAATGACATGGTTGAATCAAAGCCCTAATCTTAACATAATTTAATCAGAAGTCTCAGCTGAGTCTAATACAATCTAAGGCTATCATGTCCAGAGGAACAGACCAGTTTACAAACATAATCAAATATCTTTTTTGGAATTCATAAATAATATCAAACTGCTACAACTGTTAAGCCCACCTAGCTGGGCCAGAACAGTCTATTCATCAAATGGTGCTGGGAGAGCTGGATAACCATATCCAAAAGAAAGAGGACCCCTATCTCACACCTTATCAAAAATTAACTCAAAATGGATCAAGGACCATAAAATTCCTAGAAGAAAATGTAGGAAAACATCTTCAAGATCTTGTGATAGGTGGTAGTTTCTTAAACTTTATACCCAAAGCATGAGCAACAAAAGTAAAAACAGATAAATGGGACCTCCTCAAAATTAAACACTTTTGCACCTCAAAGGACTTTGTCTAAAGGGTAAAAATGCAGCCAACTCAATGGGAAAAAATATTTGGAAATCACATATCCAATATGGGTTTAATATCCATGATATATAAAGAGATCATACAACTCAACAATAAAAAGACAAATTACCAGATTTAAAAATGGGCAAAAGACCTGAAAAGACAATTGTCCAAAGAAAAAATACCAATGGTGAAGAAACACATGAAAAAATGTTCAGCATCACTAGTGATTAGGGAAATGCAAATCAAAACTACGAGATATCATTTTCACACCTATTAAAAAGTCAGAAAACTATAAATGTTGGAGAGGATGTGGAGAGATAGGAACACTTATTCACTGTAGAATGGTACAGTCACTGTGGAGGACTGTTTGACAGTTCCTAAGGAAGATGAATGTAGACTTGCCATGTGACCCAGCAATACCATTACTAGGTATATACCCAGAAGAACTGAGAGCAGTGACACGAACAGACATCTGCACACCAATATTCACAGTGGCATTATTCACAATTGTCAAAAGTTGGAAACAACCCAGCGTCCATCAACTGATGGATGGATTAACAAATTGTGGTGTATACACATGACAGAATATTATGCAGTGGTAAGAAAAAATGGAGACATGAAGCATTTGACAACATGGATGAATCTGGAGGACATTGTGTTGAGTGAAGCAAGCCAGATTATGAACTAAATATAGTATGTAAACTCATCAAATTAATAATTAGAATATAGGACACCAGAAAATAGGAGGAGAGTAGAGAATGGAAAGCTGATGATTAATCTGAGGAGAACTGGTTAAAAAGTTGTTTGTAAATCTTTGGAAATGAATGGAAATGGTGAGAGCACATCATAGTGTTTGTTTTATGGGTATGACAGTGGATGAAAGGGAAAGTCTAAGGTCATGTATCTTACTAGAAGGAAATGTTAAAATGTCACATGGGACTGTACAACATAGTGAAACCTCATGTGAAATATGAATATGGGTAATATTACATATACGACTGTTTTTACAAAATATAAATACAAATAAACTAGAAAGAAGGAAACAGAATAGCAGCTATGTATGACCGGAAGCATAGAGAGATTGAGAGGTGATGAGTTTTGTTTGGTTTTTGTTTTTTATTATTATTATTATTATTACTAGAAGAATGAAAATGCTCTTAAAAATGATTGAAGTGATGAATGCACACATATGTAAGTATACTGAATACCACTGATCATACACTTTGGATGGATTTATGCTTTTTTAATATGTATCAATAAAATTGATTTGTTAAAAAAAATACCTTAGAGGCACATAACAGCAGATTTGAATTGATGGAAGACAGAATTGTGATTTTGAAGACAGAACATTTCTCCAAAGAGGAAAATACAAATAGCCAAAAAGCACATGAAAAATGTTCAGCATCACTAGCTGTTAGGGAAATGCAGATCAAAACCACAACGAGATACCATTTCACATATTTTGGTATGGCTGTATTAGAAAACAGAAAACTACAAGTGCTGGAGAGGATGTGGAAAAATAGGAATACTCTTTCACTGCTGGTGGGAACGTAGAATGGGGCATCCTCTGTGGAAGACAGTTTGGCAGTGCCTCAAGAAGCTGAATATAGAACTGCTATATGATCCAGCAATCCCGCTACTAGGAATATATTCAGAAGAACTGAAAGCAAGGACGCAAAATGACATTTGCACACCAATATTCATAGCAGCATTATTCACAATTGCTAAAATATGGAAGCAACCCAAGTGTCCACCAACTGAAGAATGGATAAACAAAATGTGGTATATACATACAATGGAATACTCTTGAGCTGTAAGAAAATGTCATTGGGATGCATATGACAACATAGATGAACCTTGAAGATATTATGCTGAGTGAAATAAGCCAGACTCTAAAGGACAAATATTGTATGGCCTCACTAATATGAACTAAATATGATGAGCAAATTCACAGAGGTAAAATCTAAAGTATAGGTTACTAGGAGATAGAATGTAGATTGAAATGGGAGATGATGCTTAATCTATGTAGAACTTTTAATAAGGTTTATTATAAAAGTGTGGAAATGAATAGAGTTGGTAACATAGTGAGTATAACTAACACTGCTGATTTATAAATGTGATTGTGGCTGAAAGGGGTAGTCTGTGGACATAAATGTCAACTGAGGGAAGCGGATGTGGCTCAAGCCATTGGGCTCCCATCTACTATATGGGAGGTCCCAGGTTCAGTTCCCGGGGCCTCCTGGTAAAGGCAAGCGGGCCCAAGCGGAGAGCTGGCTCAACAAGACGATGCAACAACAAAAAAAGAGACACAGAGGAAAAAGATAATGAGAGACACAACAAACCAGGGAGCTGAGGTGGCTCAAGCGATTGTCTCTCTCCCACGTCAGAAGGTCCCAGGATCGATTCCCAGTGGCTTCTAAAGGGAAGACGAGAAGACAAGCAGACACAGAAGAAAGCGCAGTGAATGGACACAGAGAGCAGACAGTGAGGACAAACAGCAACGGGGGGGAGAGGGCGGTGAATAAATAAAATAAAACAAATCTTTAAAGAAAAAGTCAATTGAAAGGAAGCTAGAGAATAATCTATGGTGTATAACAGTGATTTCTGTGGCGGAAGAAGATTGTGGTTAATAGTAGAACTATAAGAATGTTCTTCTTTTACAAAGTGTAAGGCCTAGCTTGACCTGGCCCAGGGACTTCTCCTCTCTTGCTGTCCACCACCTGTGCCTCTTGGCTCCGGGAGCACAGCAGGCAAGGTCCCGCCTGGGGGCCTTGGCACTCGCTGCTTCCTTTGCCTGGAACATGTTCTCCAGATTTCCTCAGGGCCTCCTGACTTCCCATACCCTCTAAATAGCTCACAAGTAAAAGGTAAATGCTACGCCACCCAACCCTCCCCCTCCACTCTTCCCGCCCACTTGCCTTAGCCACCTTGTACAGTGCTTTCCCGCTCCAGAGCCGCAGTCTGACCAGGCTTGGGAGCACTGCCCCAGAGCACACACTGGGCCGCCCCTGGCTCCCCCAGGCCCCACCAGCTGGGTGAGTACACGCTACTTCACTTCTCTGTGCCTCATTGGCTGCATTGCTCGGACTTAGGAGGGCGCCTGGCACATAGTATGTGCTTAACAAATAACCTAAAGGATAAACAAACTCAATAAATATATATTGAATGAATGAATGCAGAAACTTGTAGCTCATCACACTAATTTGCCATTTTTAACATGTGAAAACCAGTCACTGAATCCCAGACAACATACTTAACTTTCCTAAGTCTTAGTTCCCTCATCTATGATATGGGCAATTTCCACACGTCACAGGTTGTTGTGAAGATTACATGAAGTGACTCCCTACTGTGCAATGCCTAGCACACAGCACTCACTCAACAAGTGGCATGAATTAATATTCCTGCAGAAAAGCGCTAAAGCCAGAAAAGTGAGGCCAAGAAGCCCAGAGACCTGGAAGCCTCCAAAAACGCTCCATTGGCAAGCTCTGAGCAAACCCTCATTGGGGAGTTCATTTTGGGGCAAGATGTTTCGTTTTTAAGGTGGTGATCCTGACATTTTGAAAGGTACAGGTGCTCATGTCTTATTCAATGAATGTGTTAAGAGTCCAGTTGTCTCCTACTGCACCCTATCAACTGCACCTCACGGTGCCTTAGAGCCCAGCTGTCTCCTACTGTATCCTATCAACTGCCCCCAGTGCCTTAGAGCCCAGCTGTCCCTACTGCATCCTATCAACCGTCCTGAGTGCCTTGCCAACCACCCACCCTCTAGTTTCACCACTTATGCAAAAGAAAAGATAAACATGAGGCTGTGTCTCAGCTAAATATTTAACATTCTCCTTCATGCAGTTTTCATTCTAGCATTAGTCCCAAAACTTGACTTGTCATCTGATTACAAACTGTTCCCACTGTTTTTAGCCACCCTTTGCTTTATCTTGGTGGCACCTATCACAACCGTAAATAATTACTGCATAAATGTTTATTTAATGTCTCTCTCTTCTAGTAGGTTGTAGACTCCCATTTTCCCTAGTGGATGAGGGGCTCTGCTTATTGATATATTTCCAGGGTCCAGAATAGCAGTATCTGAGACATAGGAGACAAGAAAATCTACTGAATGAATAGCACGTATAGGAAATCCAATCTCAGAAATGGGCTTTTGTGCTAAAATGATTATGAGTTGCTTATTTGGCACTCCAAATAATTCCATACTTACTATGATTACTAAGAGCCAGCCACTATGCTAAGTACCTTTTAGCTATTATTGTTGGACTTCCTAGTACCCCTTGAGAGTAATATTACTATTCCCCTTGAGGTAAGTATTACTATTCCCATTTTATAGATGAAAAAGCCAGTGCTCAGAGGCACACCCAATTGTCAAAGTGACTTTTCCTCTTGAATTCATCTCATAGGCACCTCAATCTCAACATATCTAAAACCAAATGCATAATTTTCTCCAGCAGGCCTGGTCTTACTTCTCCATTTCTAATTTACTTACGAAAGCCATAAACCCAGAAATCACTTGGGTATCTCCTTCGTCTTGAATAAACTTCCCAAACCTAACCCTACACCACTTAGTTTTATATTTTAGTTTCTCTCATACCCTTTCACTTCTTTCCACTTTACGGCTACCCCACTAGGGAAAATCATGACTTCAGTTTGATCACGTTGGATTTGAGGGGTCTCTGAGACACCCAAGAAGAGCTGTCAACCCAAACAAGCTTCAGTTCCCACCAGAACTACAGCCCTCGGCGTCGTTCACCCTGCAGCCACTCTTGGCCACTTGTCCTTCTCAAGCCCACTCCATACTTCACTCTGCAGTCTGAGTGATCTTTCAAAATCCAACCACACCCAGCACCGTGCTTGGAACCTTTCAGTGGCTCCCCACCACTCCTCTCAGGCTAAGACAGAAGTCACTGGCACTCTCCACCCAGCTCTCTAGCCTTACCCCTCACCAGGCCCCTGCACATCCTTCCTGCAGCCCCTGCAGCCCCTGCTCCCTCCCGACACGGGGCCTTTACACAGTGGTCCTCACCGCCTGAAACTGTTTCCATCTCTCTCCACCTAACGAATCCCTTCTTGTTCTTATGTCAGTGGATTTTGACAACCACAAGCAGCTAGGTCCAGATGCCCCTAATCATATGCTTTCATAGGCCTACATGCCTTTCCTGAAAGCACAGAGTTGTAATTTGACACTGGTTTCCTTTATCATAACGTTAAGGATGTCTTTCTGAGCATAGACAGCTGTCTACCACAGATCTGTGTTCCCTAGGTATTGTGTGGAGTTGTTGCTGGGAAATTCTGCCCAACAAAGGATTACATTCCCCAGTTCCCCCGGCAGTGTGAGGGGCCACATGACTGAGAGCTGACCCATGGGATGCAGGCAGAAGTGATACATGCCACTTCCAGGCCTGGCCGATGATCTTCCATGCTCTCTCATTTCTCTGTCTGCTAGATGGACAGAGAGACAGAAAGATCTGGAAGTCATGTGTTGAAGACGGCAAAGCTTGGAAACCCTGACTGAGCATACAGAGAGTCCACCCTCCAAACTCTCTCCTCATACCAAGCCCACCATGGCCTTCATGGAAACAAAAATAAACTTCTATTGTGTTAATAAACAACAGAGATTTTAAGGTTTACCTGTTACTACAGCAAGTATTAGTTTAATCAATAGAGAAAGTGGTACCTTGAACAGAAAAGCTGACCTAAGAGAGAAACTTAGCTAAGCGGAGGGGCCTAGCAGCACTGCTACTCGGCAGCATAAGAACATGTAGAACACATGCTCATAAGGCCTCGAGTTCCAGTGAAAGAGGGTGGCAGCGTTAGCAGTATGTGCTGTTACTGGCCAAACTGAAGAATGTATTTTTTTTTTTTAAAGATGAGCTCTTGCAAGAATTGGTTGTTCTGTAAGCAGCAAGGAAAACGAGAGGAACATACCAGAAGCCTCTAAAGGGTTTGCGAGGCAGCTGCTCCTGGACCTGGAACAGTAGAAATTAAGACTGAAAAAGCCTCGGAAAGACAAAAACCAATTAAAACTCAGTCCTGCACAAAGATCAGATTAAGTGTGTGGTTTTCCTGCCCAAGCTTGATGACCACAAATACCCACCATTAATTTGGGGGAGGGGAGTGGGAGGGAGTAGAAAGGAAAGAAGGAAAATTCAGGCTTGAGAATCGCATCTAGGAAAGAACAGAGGGTGTGGCTACTGGTGCATGGAATCGACTAGAAGCAAACATATCAGAACCCCACCATGTTTCTGGTAGAATTGTATTGCTAAAGAAATTACGACTCCAGACAAGAAAGCCTTGGACTTCTTGAGCCAGCAGAAGTGGGCCACGAATGTTCTCCTATAGATGGGAGGTTATCCTCCCTCTGCCCATCTTAGATGTGGCCCATAGAGAACAACAGACAAGGAAGAAGCACCCAGAGGGCAGAGCCAAGGGCCACAGGGAACAACAGACAAGGGAGTCAGGGTTCTTTTCAGAGGGGAGAAGTGGTTCCAACCAAGGAAGGTCCCGCCCCTCCAGGTCCTTCAGCAACTGACCAGTGTGAAGGCAGGACAGAAGAGGGACCTAAGGGGGAAGGGGCAGAAAACCCAATGACGCACACAAACACCACCCAGGGGAGAAACTGAGGCAATGGCCTGGTGACTAGCATCAGGCTGCTGAGGCACACAGGCAGGTTAGGAAGGGGCAGCTTGCAGCACATACCCTGCAGCTCACAGCACGCTCCCAAGGGCTGTGTTATCAGAAGGCAGCCAGCAAGATCATTACACACCTGGAAAGAGGGAAGGGGCGAGAGGGGCACTAGCACCACCCCTGCAGAGCTCGTGGACACCAGCCAGAAGTCAATCACCACCAGACAGCAACCCCACACCCCTAAGAGAATCAAATCACCCAATAAAGTTTCCCTGCTTTGTCTCAAATATGCCAGTCAGCACAGGCCCTGAAGTCCTGTACACCCATAAAACAGGGGCCCAGGGCAGAACTCGCATTTCTCTCCCTGGAGAATGCCTGCCTTCATCCCTGAAGGTGTGCTTTATTTATCTTGCTTTACTCGCCTTTACATTTTTTGCTTGTCTGATTAATTTGTGGCTCATCCTTGAATTCCTTCTCCAATGAAGCTAAGAATCTAGATGCTGACTCCGATAACAAGTGTCTCCTGAGGGCCCCTCAGCCTTCCCTCTGCTTTAAGTGGTGGTCCTGTCTCTGCTCCTCTGCTATGTACTAGGCATAAGAAGTGAGAGCGAGCTGGCTCTTTATTTGCAGGTCGCTGGACTGTGAGGAGCCATGTCTGGCACGGATGGAGAACAGAGCACGGCCCAGCTAGTCTGGTCTTTGGCAGGGGGCGGGTGGCGGGGGAGGTTAGCAGGGCAGAACATGGCAGAGGCAGCCAGCTGTCCTCTGCTGAGTCAAAAACCCTCCTGTAATGCAGAGGTGTGGCCTGAAGTAGCTGCCCAGCCAGGGACAACATCGCCCAGCCCCCTTTGCAGTTAAAAAGAGCAATGGGACTGAGTTCTGCCTGTGAAATGTAGGGAGGCCGTGGGCTTTCAGAGTCTACGTTTGACCCTTTTTCTAGTCCTCTCTGGGGTCCAAGTAGCGCCACCAAGTGGGCATGCAGCACACGAGCCAGCAGTTCCGCGGGGAGGCCTGGTGTGCAGACCTCCACGTGAGAGGCTGCAGCTCTTTCAAGTCTTTCAAGAGATCAAGAGGGAATGACAAGGACAGAGAAGGAAGAAGTCCACGAGGCATTTTAGCATTAAGAGGTCTGGAGGACATGGGGAAACCAGCCCAGCATCTCAGAAGGACAAGTAGTCAAACAGCAGCAGTACAATGAGAACTAAGAACAGAGCCTGGTGACCTTAACCAGGGCTTTTGTAAAGTGGTGGGGGCAAAAGCTCAGCATCTGGCACATAATGCGTGCCATACTTCTTTGTTTAGAGTAAAGGACAAACACACCCAGTAGCACCTACACCATGCACATCTAAACATAGTGGCACACAGCAGACACCGTGTACCATGTGCCGTGTACAACTGGAGGAAGCTATAGCTACAAAAGACCCTTCTTCCCAAACAAGTTTCCCTGGTTTGTTCTGTGGAACAGAGCATCACAAGGAAAAAGAGAAGAACGGGGCCCACTCTGTAGGCTGTGAAACACCCCACAGCCCCCCGGCCCCTCACTTGGCTGTCCCCAGGTCCAAAAGTTCCCACGGACCAATCACAGCAAAGTCTCATTCCTCTCCCCCTCACCGTTCTGACCAGGCTCAGAGAGGGGCTGGCCTGAGCTGTCACTACCACGTCAAGAAATCAGAATGGAGCTGCTTATGTGAGACCAAAATCCAGGCTGAAGGTACGCATCATATGCTGCATAAATCTGCATTTATGCTGTCATTTCTCCCAAGAGATAAAATAGGGTTAAAGTCTCCTTAGATGTATGATGCGAAACAATGTAAACTTATCATTTAAATGATTAGAGGTCATAAGTTGCTTAATAAATGTATTACACAGGGGGAAAGTCCTAAGTTTTTTTAAAAAAGCAGTGATTTTTGTGTTTTATTTTATTAACAATATGATGATTTCAAGCTTCTTTAAAGTGTGCCTGGCAGAGTGATGCACAAACAATTCTTTCAATGCAGCATCACCTGCCAACATTCTTGAAGAGTAGGAAAGGATCTCTAAATCTTCTGTTCCAGACCAAAAAGGAAAAAGAAAGAGAGGGAACCGGATGTGGCTCAAGCAGTTGGACGCCTGTCTACCACATAGGAGGTCACAGGTTTGGTTTGTGGTGCCTCCTAAAGAAGATGAGCAAGACAGCAAGCTGACTCAATGGGCTGGCGTGGCGAGCTGACGCAACGAAGAGACACAACAAGGAAACACAATGAGAGACACAACAAGCAGGAACGGAGGTGGCTCAAGCCACTGGGCACCTCCTTCTCACATGGGAGGTCCCGGGTTTGGTGCTGGTGCCTCCTAAAAAGAAGACGAGCACACAACAAGCAGACACAGAGACCAGACTGCAAGTGCAAAACAATGAGAGGGGGATAAGAAATAAATAAAATAAATCTTTTTTTAAAAAAGAGAGAAAGAGATTCTATTTTAAATAAATCCCAGGAAATGACTGGACTCACTAATATTAAATCAACATTCTACTTCCCAGAGCCAAGATATAAATGTTGTGCTATGCCCCACCCATTACAAAAGTTAATTTTCTAATTCATGAGTCAGAGAAAGCAAAAGAGGAGCTATCCATAAACAGATATTGTGTGAAATACTCTATATGTTTCTACCATGCCCAACACTCAGTATATATTCATATTTTACTGATATTTCAAAATCAACTTCCAAAGCAAGAACCACAGTCTTTGAACATAGGATAGAGCACTCTGCTCCCTGGACACAGATCTCCCAATAGTCACAAAACCACATAGTTAAGATGATTATCAGGGGCCAAGAATTAAAACTTCTATTTAAAGAAACTATCACTATAGTCCCAGGTTCTTGTGGCAGAAAATACTGGTTTCATGTTTTTTAGAATTTATATAGCATTTCTATTTACAGTGTTATCTAGTCCCTGCAGCATTATAAAGAAGTTAGCTTGTTACCATATTCCTTTTGGTATATTGTACCAAGATGTGAAGGTAGGGCAACCAGGTAGAAGGGAAAGAAAAGAGGGTTAGCCTGCATCAGACTTGACTTCCGCTGAGGATGGCTCACTGTCATCAACAACTTGGACTCCAGAGCCAGGGACACAAGACAGTGGAGCACTCTACCAAAAGAGGCCTGGCCAGGGTGCCAGCTGCTCCGAGCACCTGCAATGGCTTAGAAAGGAAACTAAGACCTGGTTCTCTTCCCACCCATTTTTTTTTTTTAATTTAAATATATATATATATATATTTTTATTAGAGAAGTTGTGAGCTTACAAAGCAATCACGCACAACCTGTAGAATTCTTATATCACCCCTCCACCAATGCCTTGCATTGCTGTGGAACATTTGTTACAGATTATGAAAGAACACCATCAGATTACTACTACTAAGTGTGGTCCGCAGCGTGCATGTGGTGTGCTTTTTCCAGACACCACCTACTACTAACACCATGTATTAGTCCTGTACATTTGTTATAGTTCATGAGAGAACACTCTCATATTTGGACTGTTAACTACAGTCCATCCAGCACATGGTTCACTGTGTTACACAGTCCCATGCCTTGTACAATCCAGCCAAAGTGTGTACTCAGTGCCTCTCATTTCATCACAGAGTTCTGCAGTCATTGCCTCAGCAAATTTTTGAACATTTTCCTTAGCCCAAAAGAAAAAAATCCCATATGCCCCTATTTTGACTACTAGCGTTCATATAGTACTTTCTTTGACATAGATGTAAGAACATTATAATATTGCTGTTAACTATAATCCATAAATTACATTAATTGTGTTTTCCCAATGCATCACCATATTCTTAACACCTTGTAATAATGACGTACACTTGTTCCAATTCATAGAACATTCTTGTATTTGTACTATTACCCACAATCTTCATCCACCACTGGGTTCACTATGTTATAAAGACCCCAGATCATTCTCTTTCTTTCAATTGACATTTATGTTCCTAGACTACCGCTTTTGGCCATCATCCCTTTTATAAACCAGACGTGTTAGTCGCGATAATGTGTTACCATCAACTCTATCCATTTCCACACTTTTACAGTCAAGCTAATTAAAAATTCTACATACAAAAGTATCAGTACCTCTTCTTAGCCCTCATCCTATTTATCTCCTAGTAACCTGCAGTCTAGATTTTAATTCCACGCATTTATTCTTCGTATTTAGTTCATATTAGTGAGACCATACAATATCTTCCCAGCCATCTTTGGCCCCCCTGTTCAAAAGAATGTGAGCACACAAAAAAATTCTGAGGAGGCGATCTCGGTTTTCAGTTCTTAACATAAGCACTTCACAGAATAAAAATTCACTATTTCTTATTTTCAGATCCTTAAGTTCAGTTAAATCTCTATACCATCCATTGTTATTTCAATAATCCCCGTACACTATGATTCAGGGTCCCAAATGTGTTGAGAAAATGCTGTTTCAAATCAAGACCTTTTCTCTTGAAAGTACTTAGAACATAAATTGGAGAGAGGGGAAGGGAGTGGAAGGCTTAAAAAGAAAAAGGCTAAGGATCTGAAGCATTTCTGTTCCAGATGACTGTCTCAGCAGGTGATGCGATGCCCCAAGTGCAAGACGCACCATCTACCGGCAGCCCACATCAGTAGGCACCACCTTCCTGACATCCTGCCTGGGACACAGCCCTGACACCCGGGGAAACTACATTTTACTCCTTCTTACCGGTGTTCTTTAAACAGGCAGCGCTGCGGGGTGGAACCTAAGGCTGGAATTTGCCCTGCTCGGGAGCACAAAGACAAGCAGCTGCTTCTCGCTCAAGGAAAAGGACAGAAACGTCTGCGCTGCTACGAGTGAGGGGACACCCCCGGGTCTGCGGCTCGGCAAGGGAGGGGGACACATGGCCCGGGACAGAAGACTCGGCTGGACCCCGGAGGCTTCCTATGACATATCAGTGACTTACTATCAACTTGTTTAATATGTCACCGCATCGTAGCAAAACCCACTTTAAACGCCATGAAGCCTTCGGTCAAACTTCAGAATCAAGCTTTATCAAAACAGCAGAGTCTGAAAACTCAGACGAAGGTTCCCAACCGCCCAGGGTAGCTTCGCCGACTCTCGTCTGGGAGCAGAGGCGCGGCTGCCCTTGGCTGGTTCCGCCGGGAGGTTCTGCTCGCCCCCTCCCCGGCAGGTGGGTCCCTCGCGCCACGCGAAGGCGACACTCGTGGCACCCGAGGATGCGGAGCGCGCGGGATGAGGAAACCGGGTCAGACCCGGACGAGAAGCGCGCCCACTGCCGACCCCGGGCGGCCGCCCCGCGCGCCCACCTGCGCGCGCCTGCAGCAGCAGCGCGTTGGCCTCGAGGTTCTCGACGTCCCTGGGGCTTCGCCGCCGCCGCCGCCGCTGGGGCTGGCGAGCAGCTGGGGGCGGGGGCCCGGGCTCCAGCCCCGCGTCGGGCCCGCGGCCGGGCTCCGAGGAGGCGCCCCGCCGCCGCCGCCACGGCCACCGCCACCCCTGGCGCCGCCGCCGCCGCCGTCGCTGCTTGTGCCTCACGGGCCGCCCCGTCCGTCGCCGATGGGTCCGCCGCCGCTGCCGGCGCGCGGGTGGGCGCGGAGAGGGCCGGGCGGCTCCAGCCCCGGGGCGGACGGGGCGGACGGGGCTCCGGGAGCGGGCGCGGCTGGGGGCGCCGACGGGGCTCGCAGAGCGGTAGCGGCTGGGAACGCGGACCGGGCTCGCAGAGCGGTAGCGGCTGGGGGCGCGGACGGGGCTCGGGGAGCCGGCGCGGCTGGGAACGCGGACCGGGCTCGGGGAGCGGTAGCGGCTGGGGGCGGCGACGGGGCTCGGGGAGCCGGCGCGGCTGGGGGCGGCGACGGGGCTCGGGGAGCCGGCGCGGCTGGGGGCGCGGACGGGGCTCGGGGAGCCGGCGCGGCTGGGGGCGCGGACGGGGCTCGGGGAGCGGTAGCGGCTGGGGGCGCGGACGGGGCTCGGGGAGCTGGCGCGGCTGGAGGAGCCGCTCCCCGATGTCACTGTCGCCGCCTCGTCGCTGCCGCCTCCCGAGCTCCTCTCGGCCTCATCGCCTTCGCCGAGCTCGTCTGCGCCGAGCCCCACCCCAGGGAGGGCCTCACTGGCAGGGGCGGCGCCGCCCCCGGCGGCGACGCCCCCCGCTCCCTCACCGGCCGGCACCCCGCTAACGGCTGCCAGAGGAGGGAGCCCGAGCGCTCCCCTCACCGCCGCGCCCTGAGGCGGGTGCGGCGCCTTGCGGGGCACTACGGCTCCCAGGAGGCACCGCGCGGGGAGGAAGCGGCCGGGCGGGGAAGCGTGGCCTGCCGGGAGTTGAAGTCGCTCAACCAATGGGCGAGAGGTTAAGCGGGAGCGGGCGGGGATGCTCCCGGAAGTGTCTAATCCTCGCGATATCTGGGGAGCTGCCCTAAGTGTCTCGAGGAGAGGCTCGGACGCGTTGCTGCCGTCGTCCGCACGTGTCTTCTCAGGCAACCCCCTCCCTCGCCGCGGGGTCTCGGCGCGCCGCGCGTCTCCTATCACCGTCTGGTTTACCTTCACCCCCCGGCTCCGAGGTCTGTGAGGAATCGAGCGCCCGGCGGTGTGCGCGGGCTATACGCCATGGGAAAGGCCAAGTCGGCCGGGGCCAGAAGGCAGACCCCCGGGGCCCAAGTCAAAGCGAAGCCTAACCCCAACCCCTTCGAGGTGAAGGTCAACAGGCAGAAGTTCCAGATCCTGGGCAGAAAGACGCGCCATGACGTGGGGCTGCCCGGGGTGTCTCGCGCACGGGCCATCAAGAAGGTAAGCGGAGTAGCCTCCTGGGCTGGCCTGGATAAGGCCGACCCCTCCTCCTCGCTGGGCCAGGGGCGCCCCGCTAGTGTTTAAAAGTGTGAGGGAGGGAAGCGGGAGTGGCTCAGTCGATAGAGCTCCCGTTTACCATATGAGAGGCCCAGGGTTGCTTCCCCGGGCCTCCTTGTGAGGGCAGGCCGGCCCGCGCAGCGCGAGGGGCTGATGCAGCGGGACTTCACAGCAAGGGGAAGATAAACAGACACGGAGAAGACACACAGCGAATGGACACAGCAAACACAAGCAGCAAGGGGGGGATAAATAAATAAATAAATCTTTAAAATATATATATATATAAATGTGTGAGGGAAGGGAGTTGATGAAGCTTTCACCATCTCAGTATTGCAGTCGCACCTGCAGTGTTTAATTTACCTGTGTGTGGCGCTAAAGGTTCCAGACAATGATGCTGGCGCGTTTGGGTTAATCTCCTAAATGTTAAAACGGAATCTCGTGCAAGTGAACTTGTCTTCGACTTTTCCTGTTTCCACGGTAATCGGACTGTATCCGAGAACCACCCTAAACCTTCATGGCAGAGATTATGCCTTGACTCTGAAATATATACAGCAGTTTGTATTTCATAGAAAAATCTGGGCTTTTTTCCTCCCCCCATATGTGAGGAACAAAAGAACTAAAACCGAGAAGCCTTTGTCCCTTATTTTTGGGAGAGAAAATTGTGGAAATGAGATTGCTTAATTCTAGTCTGGAACTCCAGAATTTGTACCTTTCAGTGCCCCCCTTGCCTTTTGGAATATTGTTAGTTTAGCAGTAATAAGTTATTGACTAGATGACACATGCTGTCTGCTTGATCAGCTAGGAAATCATGTCGGGGGTATTCCCATCTATGTGAACTTCAAATTGAATGCAGGCAGAATCGCACTGGTATCCCCAAATTTCTCTGAGACTAGAGTAAGTGTCATATTTAGTATGTTTAAAACTTGCATAATTATTCATATTACTTAAAGATAAATCAGTCTTGGTGGCTGACCCTGAGGCACAATCCTAATCAAAGTTGTTACTGCAATTTGTATGAAATATTGTGTGTGTTAAAAAGTCTACCTTTTACCACACTAATGAAAAGATGTTGTTAATGTAGGAAAATGTGGGAGGGGTAGGGATAGGGGCATATGGGAATCCCCTATATTTTTTTATGTAACATTTATGTAAACTATTTTTTTAAATATATAAAAAATAGCAATGTGAAAATTACATTGTTTTGCATAATTTCATGGTAAATGTAAAATGTAGGTCAAATTATCATGAGCCTATGTACCCATTTGCTGTGAGTGTGCATGCAGTCTGGCATTCTCAGGCACCGCTTGGGGAAGTGTGAGCCAGTGCCTTTCCCGAAGAGGAATGTGGTAATACACATCAAAAGCCTTGAAAACGTGCGTGCTTTATGGCCCAGCAATTCCTTTTCTAGGAGCTTACCCCAAAGAAATAGTCCAGATGTGTGCCATTTATTTTGGCAGAAATCAGTTGGCCGTCTATTTACATTTTACAATTATTGTATAAAAGGGTAGTCAGTTGTATAAATTCATACAAAACTCAGTAAAATATTCATATATTTCAAATACTGTAGAATTACATTTGTTGGTATTGAAATATTTTACAATATCTGTGATACAAAGGCTATTGTAAAATAATATATTAGCATAATTACACTTCTATTATATAAATAGATGTAATTATGCCTATATATCTGGTAGACAATTTACAAAAATGTTAAAATAACCTTCTCTGGGTGCAGCTTTATAGGTGAGCTTTTCTTTGTTTTGATTTTCAGTAGTTTATTTTTTCTTACAAAGAGTTTTAATTACTTCTGTATTAAAAAGTAATGTTATGTTAAAAGTAAGTTACTCCTCTAGAGATATGAAATCCTTTCTATACACAGGATTTTTGGTTGATATTAAAGTACCACAACAGAGAAATTATTGTAATACATATTTTTGTGGTTATTTGTGATTGTTGTGAATTTCCTGTTCAATTTTGTTTCTTGGCATCTTAGAAAGTGTGAACCTTAGGGTGCCCTTTGTCTGTGCCTTAACATTTTCCCAAAAATAAATTAAATTAAATGAAGGGGGGGAAAGCCTACCTTGGAGATCAATAGAAAGGATCGTTAATGATTTAGAAACTCTTAAATAAAAAAGAAAAGGTTATGATGGAAAAGATCTGAAGTTGTTGAGCTCTCCCTCAGAAGGTTTCTGCTGGAAGGCGGTGGCGGGCTGGTTGTCACACCATTCCCATACATAGCTGTGTTTTCTGTTCTGAGAGACGCTGATCTAATAGTACCAAGTGGATTCATAGTCTCAGTCTGTTAATTCCATTGAAAATGCTAACCCTGTTGACCAGGAAGGAAAGTGGTTGAAAAGTAATGGAGTTGGGAAGCGGGTGTGGCTCAATGGATAGAGCTCCCGTTTACCATGCGGGAGGCCCCGGGTTCGCTTCCTGGGGCCTCCTTGTGAGAGCAGGCCGGCCCGCGCGGCGCGGTGGGCTGATGCAGCAGGACCTCACAGCAGGGGGGAGATAAGCAGACACGGAAGAAACACACAGCGAATGGACACAGCAAGCACAAGCAGCAAGGGGGGGATAAATAAATAAATAAATAAATCTTTAAAAAAAAAAAGAAAAGTGATGGAGCCGTTTGAAAGTTAGATTACCTGTGTGAGTAGCTGTAGGCACTGTTAGTTTGGAGGCTATCCTAAAGTATCCTCCTCTTCTTTCCTGTCATCCCTAAGCTGAATTTACAGATTTATGGTCTAAGGGAAGTGCATGTTCTCCACTAGATTTCCCCGAGATTATCATAGCCCAGGTAACAAGAACAAACTTGTGTACAGCCGCAGAAAGGCAGGCACCTGGCCCACGCCCCCCTCCCCGCCTGCTGTGTGTTACTGATGAGTGACAGCTCTCCCTGCAGATGGGGACAGGCCTCAGAAGTCTTGTCAGCCCAGCATTCCATGCAGCCTCTGTCCCTACAGGGTGCTCATCTTGCCTGGGAATATAGACCAGCACAGACTAGCTCCAGGCCATCCTGGAGCACTGTGGCTCCCGGCTGAAATCGGTGTGCCTTCCCTGATACTGAGCTAGAGATGTGTGTGCTCCTCCTGTGTCCTCTTGCTTGCCTTCCACACCAAACCTTGTGATTTAAGTAGTGAGCTATCGACTTAATTATCATGTGCAAATGAGGGCCTGTTAGGGCTGAGAGCACTAAACGTGTAGGTTTGATGCCATCTCATTGAGCTGAACGCTTCATAACAAAAACAGGTGGTGGAAAGTAGGGTGATACGGAGACAAGAGCAGAAAGATGACAACGTTGGGGTCCCCTGGTCCGCCCGGGGACCAAGGCGTGTTTGAACTCTGGTCCAGAATGCAACAGGAAATTAGACATAGTTTTTTAACAAACTTTGTGCAGTAACTCCACTAAATACCACAGTATGAAGTTAAGGGATTAATAACTCATTGTTTGCAAAGGAATTGGTTCCTGAAACATTCTTGAAGAAAATGATGAAAATGGCCTTCAGGATTTATTGAAGTAATCAATAGCTTCCCACTCTTCAGGCAGCAGAGGGGTTTTCCAGTACATTGTGAGGAATATTCTACATTAGCAGTGTGAAGTGAAATCAAGAAAAATGTTTTCTTCATGTCACTTTCGCCTTCCACATTATGGATATTTTGGCCGACCTCTCCTAAGGGAATATGCTCTGCCTTTTCCAGGAGGGAAAAGGCGGCTAAATGGAAGGAGCTGCCCGTGCCTGCTTCTGGAGAAAACTGGTTAGCATCTTGCTCCTACCCCCCAGCTGCTGCGGAACCCCTTCCCCTGTCCTGTGCCTCCTCTGCTCCTATTTTTCACCTTAAGTGCACATGTTAGTTTCTTTATCTGTAGTTTTTCTCTAACTGTAGGGAAGTGGGTGAAGTCTGGAGCAAAAATCTGGTCTCTCTCTTCCAGAATCAAAGGTGGTTCAATTCCAAAACCTGAAACCAGAGTGGCCAAGAGAGTCATCTGTACACTCTCCTGCTCTCTTCTCCTCTCCCCAGCATAGGTGTATTCTTTGAAGTAGACTTTTCACAAATTAAGGAATTCCTGAAGAATGCAGGAAATAAACATTCAAGTCTTGGGGCTAAATCAGGACTTTCAGATAATCTGCAGAGATGCCAGGTTTGGGACGAGTTTGTAAAGCCACTGAATTGGATCATGCTAAGGACCTTCCCTTGTTTGATGATTCTGCCTTGGTATCAATTCCTTTTACCACTAGTTGCTGTAGTAAATTTGGTTAAGGCCCCACTTGTCGCTCTTCCCTCTGCCCATCCCCTCTACTTTATAGAATTCAACCTCAAGGACAGCCAACCTTGAATAAATTGGAATTGTTTATTGGTTTGCTGCTGGCAAAATACCAAATTATTTGGTCCTTGCTATAGGTTGTTAAATTCCGTTATTTAAAATTTTGTTCCCTTTTGACGTTCTTAAGTGTAAACTACAAACCATAACCCCCAAGAAATAAAATTCTGTTTATGTTCTTGTATCACATACAAAGGTATAACTGTAAATTTCCTAGGAATACCGTCTATGGAAAATAAACCCTCCTCTTTATCATGGAAGGAACCTAAACGTATTCCTCTTCTCCAAATGAATTACTGTAGTAATTCACACAGCGGCAAGTGAGGCCGCCCCAGGAAAACTTTCCCAGCTTGTAATACAGCTGCTGCTGCTGAAGAAGCACTTGAGTGTTTTTAGTTTGGTTCTTTTTCATTTTCCCTCTTCTCAGCACTGACAGACTCTGGAGAGGGAAATACATGAAGTAATTGCACCAGTTTCGTTGAGAGAGATGTGGATTTCCCTTTTCACAATTACGGCCCCACAGGGAAGGCTTGGCTTGGCTCCAAGCAGAGTTGGCGTGAACTCTGGCGTCACAGAGAATGGCCCTGAACTTAAAAGACGCTCTGTTCCGATGCCCCCTTTTGTAGAAATCGCAGGAAGTTTCTGTGAGATTGTTCTGTGATCTGTTTTTCAGCGTACCCAGACTTTATTAAAGGAGTACAAAGAAAGGGATAAGTCCAATGTATTTACAGATAAACGCTTTGGGGAATACAACAGCAACATCAGCCCAGAGGAGAAGATGATGAAGAGGTTTGCTCTGGAACAACAGGTGCGGGAAGACAGTGGAGGGGCGTCTTGTTGTGCCTTTCACAGAAGTCCAGCTTGGGAAGGCCGTTTTTCCCACTGTTCATTTACTCTTTCATGGACCCTCGCCCACTAGGTACAGGGCGCAGGTCTCAAATCTGTACCTTGCCTGGTGGGGCGAAAGGGGAAGCAGTCTTCTGTGAATCTTGGTTGGGTGGGTAAATATCTTCACCAGAGTAAATGGCCGCAGTGGGTTCTTGCCTGAATGGCTCCCTTGAACTGCACTGGGCAGGGAGCGGGCGACTGGAGGAGGGTTCCTGCGGGGGGTGCCTGCACTCGGCATGGCCCTCGGTTTATCTTTGAATCTTTGCTTAAATGACCCGGAATCATCTTTAGGCTACACAGGGTACATTGTCAGATATTACATACAATGGGAAAATCATGGGTTTTTTTTTGCTATTAGTAGAATGAACATTTTAGGAAACTGTTGTTTTTTCCCCTCTTCTGTAAGCGACATCACGAAAAAAAAAGCATGTACAACCTAAATGAAGACGAAGAATTAACACATTATGGCCAGTCTTTGGCAGATATTGAAAAGCTTAATGACATTGTCGAAAGTGACAGTGATACTGACGAAAGGGGGACGTTGTCAGGTAAGGCCTGGGACATGCCGCGTGGGACTTCTGAGGGGCGGAGGGAGGTTGGACAATCTGCTTTTGGAGAAACGTAGAAAAAAAATTGCTGGATAAGCCATCACTAAGCATTATCTTCCTGAAAAATTCTGAATGTAACAGGTTTTAAAATTTCAGAACTTCAGGAAGCTGTATATGTATAGATAGGTAGACAGGAAGATAGATACAAACTTTCGTGGGCTGAGAAATTAATATTCATGATCTTATTTGAACTTCACAATCGCTCATTTTACTCATGGGCTCAGAGAAATAAGGAGATGTGCCCAAGGTTCCGCAACCCTGGAGTCAGAGAGCTGTGGATCAAAGGCACCGTCTCTTTTGCACTAAAACACACTGTGTTGCTACCTGCCATTTGTGCTAACAGAACTTATGTGGTTCTTTTCGTCTTCATTTACTCTGGGATCGATTTTGGCAGTTTTGTGGTGAAAATAACATTAAGGCTCATGTTTATAGATAAGAACATGAAGCAATTTTAAGTTTTGACTTAAACTTTAATGTGCAGCTGAACTGAGCTGACACTCTTGAGTCCTGTTTAGAAAGCTGCATTCTTTCTGAGCTCAGAATAAAGCTGCACACCTGAAGCCCTTCCCACATGCGTGTGTCTTTAGTACGTGAGAGCTGAGGCAGGGAAAGCATGTAGATGCCTTTTGATATCTGCTTGAGCCAGTAGAAAAAAGATTTGAGAATTAAAGCAGCTCATGGTGTAAAACCAACCATTGTGTGTAACAGCACCACGCCTGCCAGGAGGCAGAGGGGAGGCAGGGGAGGCAGGTGCAGGACCCTGCCAGGGGCTTCCTGAGGCACAGGGAATGGCCAGTGTTCTTACCTTTTGTGCCTTTCTCCTTCTCTCATTGCCTGAGGCTTTTGGGCACCTTTGGGTCAGATGACCTGGGTGTCCTTGTTGGTGGGAGATGCTGAAATGCAGTAAGATTCCCTTACTTCCAAGTAGCAGGTCCTTGGGAACATAACTATTCATTTGCAATTTCCTGTTATCCTTTGATTTTGGTTTGACGTCATCAAAACTCAGGTAATTTATAATAGAAAAGCCTCACATTTGAAAGTAGTATATTTACTGTAATTTTTTAAGTGAATCATTAGAAAACAAATTCTCTTTTGTCCAGCTACATAGCATAGTGTGTTCTCCTAGATGAGGAGAATTTCGTCTTAAAAATCACTGCTTTTAGTCCTTAACAGCAGCCCTGTGAGGTGGGGGCTACCCCATTTTACAGCTGAGGAAGCTGAGGTTGGGGCAGGGTGGGTACCTTGCCCAGGGCTGCATAGTAAGGTAGTGCTGGGCTCAGCTGGCTGCCCCACTGCTAACCCGAACTTCCTGCTTCGCGCTACGAAGGTAAGCCTTTGGCATGCTATGACACACGCTGTAATTGGCCTTCTGAATAAGGGGAGAGCCGAAAGGCTTTTGGGGTGAATCCTAACAAACACACCAAGGGAGGATTTTTTTTTTTAAAGACTTTTTCTGAATCTGTGTATTTAATTGTAAAATCTTACTAAGTTTTATAGATTTTTACTTCCAGAAAATATCACACAACAACCTCAGATTACTAGTGAATAGCATTTTCCGATAACTAAATTCTTTAGGAAGCAGAGGGACCATTCATTCATTCAACAAATATTGATTTAAGTGCCAGGCAGTATTCCAGGCTCTCCTGCCCATGTGCTTGTGTTTTACTGGACAGAAGCAGTCAGTAAAGGAAATCTCTAGATGATGCAGTCTTTAGAAGGTGGAAAGTGCAGCCGCATAGGCCAGGGGTATGGGGGTGCGGAGGGGAGACCCTGGGGCCTCTGAGTGAAGAGTGCCCAGGAGGGGCCACAGTGAGTACAGGGGCTGAGGCAGGAGGGGTCTTGTCTGGAGCATGCAGGTGGCGGCCAGGACACTGGTGGCCAGAGTGGCAGGATTGAGGGAGTTACAAGTGTCCGGGGGGGGTCCCTGTGATCCGATAGCAGAGTGGGTAGAGAAGTCGATGCGATGCGGGAGGGGGGTTGCTTAGGTCCTTTCCTGGAGCAGGTGAGAAGGGGTGGGGTGTGTTTCAGAGCAAGGCCACCGGTTTTTTCTCCTGGGGACTGTTTTCACAGTGAGTAGAAGCCAGGTCACATCTGAGAGTGAGAATGGGGTGTGGAGAGGTGGGGAAGCTGTCCAGGAAGGCAGGGTGTACTGGGATCCCCTCTGAGGTTAGCAGTTTGACCATAAAGGGGTGCTTGCCACAAGGACTGTCTTTCTTCTGCCACATATTCAGCAGCCAGGGAGCCAGGTGGCAGCTTGAACAAGGCAGTATGATGGGAGCAGGAGGGGCTGTACTGATGGCAGAAGGGCACGAGGACCAGTGGGGGCCAAGGGAGTGTAGGCCGGT
>JAQZBX010036379.1:0-24200 GCA_029593785.1 Cabassous unicinctus
AGCGGGCCTTCTGTTTTCTCTCTTTCCATGTATTTGGCTTTTTTCATCAGATTATTTTACTGGCTTCTTAATCCAAAATGGTGTTTTAGAACTCTTCGTCTGTGATTCTCAAGATGATTTGTAAAGTATGTACAGTATGTACTGAAAGAATGAACTTGAAAATAAAATTGCCAAAGTAAAATTAAATTTTTCTCTGAACTTGCTTAAAAAAAAAAAAAGACACATCAGAGCAGTCAAATGATAAGAGAGGGGGTAAATCACAGAAAAAGTGGTTAATCACATTTTATCTATAGGATGGATTCTCAAGAGCTAAACACATATGAATCAGAGAAGACACTGTTCCACAGAAATAACAGGCAGACACCAAGCCCAAACAGAGCTTCTGGGACATGATCACCATGTACAGCAGTGGGTAAAAGATGGCCACAATGCGGTCATAGTCCATCACTGCTAGCAGGATGACCTCAATGATCACACATGTGCAAAACAAGTAGAATTGTACAGTGCATCCTAGAAAGAAAATGGACTTTAACTTGTCTAAGGTATTGGACAGTATCTTTGGCACAATGGTGGTGGAGTAGCAGAAATCCACAAGGGACAATTGGCTCAGGGAAAAGTACATGGGGGTGTGCAGCTGAGAGCTGGCCTGGATCACTGTGATCATGCCCAGGTTGCAAATCACTGTGATTCCATAGATGAGAAGGAAGACCAGGAAGAGGAAGACGCTCAGCTCAGGGAGGTCTGACATTCCCAGGAGAATGAACTCTTGACAGAGCTGCAGGTTCTCTTGTCCATGCTACCACTTCATTTGTGGTTGGAAAAAAAACTCAACCAAAAGTCATTCCCATTATAAATAAAAAATTGAGTTTTTGCTCTCTCCTAAAAATAAACAGAAGAATTTTAATTTTGGCAAAAAGATACAGGACATTTTTTTTGTCAAGTTTAGGAGGAGTTCAGAAACAGTATAATACCAATGCATAAGACTCACAGTTTGTTTCACAGATTACACAGAAACATTAAAATTACTGACATCTACAGAATCCTATATGATTCTTTACATTAATCTTCCACAATTTAGGGACACTGAATCATTAGAAATAAATTAAATTATTGTTTAATTAGCTTTATTGCTCCATGGCTTCAAATCCATTTTTCCCCATGGAAGTAATGGAATAGTAATTTAAGATTGCCATCCCCCAAGTTTTCATCTTATATTGTTATCTGTGGATGCAGAAAATAGTTGTGATACTATAGAATAGCATTTTCTCAAAAACATTAGCATAGTTACTCTGTTCATCCTTCAATTCATGGCTGGCCTGAGTCCAGTGAATTGGATAATCTTATATATCTACCTGTAACTATGTAATTTCTTGTAACTATGACCGCAAAGCCCTTAAAAGATATTTTTATAAATTAATCTAACTATTTACAATCTATTGCAAGAATTGATCAAATATCTGAATAGCAATTATTAACAAAATACCTACTTATGTATTGCAGCATTATTTATGATATTAAGTCTTAGAAGTAAGTTAAGTGTTCAATAAGAGGGAACTAGTCAAAACTATTTCACATATATATGATGAGAAACTATGTAGCTATTAAATGATAATTTTGATGAATTTTGATGATTTGAAAAATGCCTTGATAATATTTTAAGTTAAAGAATAGTGAGCCTTGTTATGCAGGCAGAATTTTATGCATCCTTATATAAGTTGCATTGCATATTGAGTCCTCATAATATCTTTTAAAAAGAAACATTTTATCTCTATTCTTTTAAAGATGACTATGCAAACTTGTCTGAATTTTCACAAAATATAAGTATATGTGCGGTGTAGTTGGGAAAGACAGTAGCATTTTTTTCAATTGGAAGAAGATATCTTAAGTCCTAGAAAGTAGCAAATGCAACTAGAGAATAAGGACTCTCTCTCCTCCTGACCCTGATCGATGACTATAGATGAATCAGCTAGATTATTATGGGCAGAAGAGAATCTGGACTAGAAATCAACACATCAAAGTATTTCCTCCATTCTTTAACTGATTTAGAATAGGTCAAGAATACACGCATATAGAAATCCCTGCTTGAAAACAAGGAGTGATTCTGATGACTTGGCTTTCTCTATTCACTGACTTAGAAAATTGAGTCATTTACTTTCCTTGAGTTCAAAGTAGTACATAATATTGAAAACCTTTTCCTGTTTTCAAGACTAAAGGTTAAAAATCATGATGTTGCAAACCCATGAAGCAGTGGTTCACACTAAGGAGTTACTGTAATCCTCAATAGTTCATTGGCAACATCTAGAGACATTTTTGGTTACGACAATTGGTTGAAGTGCTACCGGCATCTAGTGGATAGAGGCCAAGGATGTTGCTAAACATTCTACACTGTATGTACAAGGCAACACCCCTACAACAAAGAATTATCTGGTACAAAATTTCAATATGGTAATACATTTGAGAAGCCCTGCTGTCAAAAGGCATTTCCAAATGTGGTTCACAAGAACAAAGTGATTCCTCTCTTTTCTTCTTCAGAGGTTCTTCACATGCCTGGGTCTACACATTAACACTCCTGAGTATCTCTTAATGCCACCTTCACCTTCAGCATCAAGGTGACTGTTAGGTGAATCTCCATGTTTCTTATCTAGGTTCCATGGTTGGAGTTAGGGTAAATGATCAAAAAAAGAGAAATAATGCATGTTTTCCATTTTGTTTATACTGTTTTCCTTCTCATAATAGCAATTATAGGATATTTCTTCTGAAGATTAAATTGTTTCCATTACCTCTCTAGCATATTTTATAATACTCAAAGAGAAAAATATTTCCATGAAGGCATTCTTGAAAACATGATTTTTTCTTAAAATATTCTTTAATTAAAAGATAGCTAAAACAGAGATTTGTAAGAAAAAACTCTAATTTAACTCCCTTACAATTTTCTTTTCTTTTACATATGACTATATTTAATTAACCCAGTGAGGAGAAAAATGGAAACAACTGTCCATCTCTCTCCACATATCACTCATATCCATTCTCAAATAACAAAAATTTAGTCCAAACAACCAACCTGTGGGACAGACATTGTTTCCTCTCTTTCTGAAGATGCAGTGATGGAAAATGTTACAGACTTTATATATTTTGTATGTCCCTCAGGCCTATGTTCCTTAAGCTTTCTGAAATCATTGTTTATCTCTGTGGGATTGCAAAAATATATCAAGAGGGAAGCGGGTGTGGCTCAGTGGATAGAGCCCCCATTTACCATATGGGAGGCCCGGGTTCGCGTCCTGAGGCCTCCTTGTGAGGGCACGCCAGCCTGAGCGGTGCGGTGGGCTGATGCAGCAACCTCACGGCAGGAAGCGGGTGCGGCGCAATGGATAGAGCACCCATTTACCATATGAGAGGCCCCGGGTTCGCTTCCTGGCGCTTCCTTGTGAGGGCAGGCTGGCCAGCAAGGGGGAGATAACCAGACACAGAGAAGACATGCAGCGAATGGACACAGCAGCACAAGCAGCAAGGGGGGGATAAATAAATAAAATAAATAAATCTTTAAAAATATATATATATATATCAAGAAAACTAACTTATCTTGGGGAAGAAACAATTATTGATAACTATGCAAAGTAAAAAAAGGGAGGGAACTATTTCAACTGATATAGTATTGTAATAAAATATAATTTCTTCTGGAATTCATGATGAACTGCAAAGCATTTTATGTTGCATGTGAGCATTGCCTCTATGAGCCAATGCTGTTATGAAATATATAAATTCACATTGCTGTTATGAAATATATAAGTGTGTTTTCCAATGTTTTCAATCCATATTCAAAAGTTCCTAATTTCCTGCAGGACATAGTGTCTGAAGTCACACCAGTGTTCTAACAAATATGAGAAAAACTTTGTGAGTAATAAGCTTTCTATATGTGGAATAATAATAATTGGAATAATATTTGCTCATGTTACTGAGTATTTTCTATGTACTAATTTCTGTTCTAAATTCAAGAATTAATTCACTTCATATTTATAAGAATAAATATAAGAGTCATGGGTAGATGTGACTTGCCCAGAATCACACTAGAAATCACTGGTAGGAAGAGGCCACATGATGCTTTCTGGTTTGCACTACCTATATAGCTACACGAAGAGCAGAGGGACAGAAGGGTTTTGGGATGGGCTACTTCTTAGTGGGAATTTTCAATACTGGAGGCCATTAAATGGTAATGCCTCAAAGATCTCTCCCAGGTTTAGTCTTTTGTTGACTACATATATTCTATCTAATCCAATAGTGTTCACACCAGAGTTTTGTATATCCTGGATATTCCAAACATTTCAAGAATTTCTCAGATATAATTAGCTATAGGTGAATCTATGTTCAAATTCTTAACAAAATTATTTGTGTTTTCATAAAATTAATTTGAGAATGCCCTCAGGTTGGGAGATTTTTTGGTTCTCCTATCCCACCTAGAACATTTTACAATTCCTCTTCTCTCACATTGCAAATCAAGATGTTCTTCTTATCCATTCACATACTACCATGATGAGTTGTACCATAAGAAAAAAAAACAAAACAAAAATAATTGTATAAACTCAAAACAAAATGATAACTTGAAATGTTGTTATCCTGAAGTTTATTTTTAAATCAGAGCACCCTAAATCATGGTATGACTTCTCATTTCTTGAAAGAGTTCTCATATTTTCTTCTATTGGGGATTGAATCATATCCCCCCAAAACGGCATGTTCATGTCCCAACCCCCGGACCTGTGGGAATGAATCCATTTGCAAACATGACCTTAGATATTGTTATTAATTAAAATAATAACAAATTGAATGAGGGTGGGCCATAATCCAATATGATTGAAGTCCTTATAAGCAAAGAAAATTGGACACAGAAGAAAAAGGATACAGAAAAGACAAGTACCAAGGATTGATATTCGCCAGACCCAAAATTCCCCCATCTTTGTGTAGACATCATTGCCTTTCTGACATCTTGATTTTGGACTTCACTTACTCTCAAAACCATGAGCCAATAAATCCCTGTTGTTTAAGCCAAAAGATTTTTTGCATTTGTTGTAACATCAAGGGAACTAAGATACTTTCCATGGAAAGAAATGGCATTAGACAGATAGAAGCTTACATAATGATGTTTAGAAATCAGATACAAAGTAGAGTGATGATAATATTTAACATCTCTTCTTTATTATTCTTAGTGCACCCCTCCCCCAAACTTTGCTTCAGGGAGCATCCCTACTGAAGGAGAGAATCCCATTAGAGCAAAGTAATAAGAAAATCTCTTAAAAATCATTGTCTTGATGGATTACACTCACACCAAGCTACCTTGCCTATCTATTTATTTTAGGTTTAAGGAGCTTTGATGTGTTTGCAAAGATTGAGTCAAATTAAAAAGAAATCTGAGTGGAATTGATTTGATGTTCATCACACATAAATTGAGTAATCTAAATGTGAAACTCCATGCTTTTGATGAAAATGTACTAAAACCACATAAGAAAATACAATGATAATAAGTTATATTTGCATGTTTCAATGAAATCAACAGTATTTTGATACTTCATATATTTTTTTTTTTGCATTTTTTAAGCAAGTTCCCTTTATGTTGAAAAATAACAGATATTCTTAACTGTCATATGATAAATCTTGGAAAATTCTTGTTGGTATCCTTTCCAAAATTTAAGAAAGTGTGTGACTCTGATGACTGCCTAACAAACCACTTTAAAATGCATTCACTCTAAAACATGTTCACTAAAAACAACCACCACTTATTATTTCATAAGTCAGCTGTGTTGTTGTGCTAATATGGTCCAGGCTTGGTGATCTTGGCTTGACTTGCTCATATTCATGATATCAGCTGGCAGTTAAGGGAGCTTAACTCTTAAGTGTGGTGATTGGCTAGTTGTCAGCTGGTATCATGTGGGGAAACGGCAACTAGACTATGGGTCTATTTCTCTTACTTTATTCCATGTCTTTTCACATGGCAAGTTTACAGGATTACAAGAGAGTGTGAAAAGCCACAAGGCCTCTCAAATGTTTGGTACTGGCACAATGTCCCTTTTCTTAATCAAAGTCTATTCCATGAGCAGCTTATGTTCAAGGAGTGGAGAAATAAAATCCACTACTTGATGTGAAGAGCTGCAAAGTCACATTGACAAAGGTCCAGTATACAGAAAAGAGAGGTAAATCTGGGCCAAATTTGCACCACAATAAGTAACAAATCTTTATAAAGGACAGGTCATTTCCAAATTTTGGACTGTCAGCAAAATTGAAAGACAAATTAATTGAGTTTAATGCATTCTTAAAAATAATTTTTGAGTAAAACCAATGTGAGAAATTGTTCCATAACTTGGATAGAGTTGAAAGAGTTGAATGACTTTGCTATGACAACTCAATATTAAGCAGAGTTTCCATTCCCAAATACGTTTTTGAATTAAACTTATTTATATCAGTGTTATGAGTTATTTAATAAACAAAAGATAATTACAATAACAATAAATCTGCTTTGGTCAGTGATTATCTCCACCCCCCCCCATTTTTATTCATTACTCAATTTTGAGGGGTTTGATATCTGCTTCAGGCTGAGAAAGGTTGTAGGTATTAAAGGGCAAAGAAATGGAGTTCTTTTGCTTGCAGTTGAAGATACTCTTTATTTTTGGGGTGAAGCTGGTCCATCCTCATCATTTTGTTAGTTGTCCATGGCAGACCCAAAGAACTAAAGAGTAGGTGTTGACTGAATGCTGCTAGGTTTCAGGGATCAATCAGCACAGGACAATCTAAAGACTTTAAGTCTCTGAGAAATATACTTAACAGATAAGTTGAAAATTATAGTTTCAGCTAAAAGAGTAGAAGAATCATGATTAAGAAATTTGTAAATGAATATAACTATGTTCTAATGGAGAAATAGATTTATCTCTGTTCCCACTGATGGGGTAATGATTTCATGAGGCTGTGTGGCTTTTCTATGGTGTCTGGATGTCCCTAGGTCCTTCAGGAGTACTTTTGTTTGAGGCTTTGTTTCTATGTCAGTTGGTGTCAGTCTGGCTGAAATATCCATAAGCATAACCTCTGACATGATTCCCAACTCAGTTTGAAATCTTTTAGTCATAAAAACTCTATTTTATTTCATATTTCTCCCTTTTGGACAAGGTCTTTCTCCAGATTCATCGGTGATTAATGCATGATAATAATCCCTTGGTGCCAGGGGAGCTCATGCCCAAGAGTCATGGCCCATGTTGTGGGAAGGAATAGTGAGTTTATTTGCAGGGTTTGGCTTAGATAGAGGCCACATTTGTGTTACAAGGTTTTCACAAGGCAATGCTTAGGTATTACTTTTACTTAGGCTTATTTTCATTATTACAGGAATAATGTTCATAAGGGCAACACTTAAGATCGTGGCTTGGCTTACTGGCCTGTTTTCCATTACTAGACAAGTGTCATATAATCCAGAAAATTACATCATCATGTTTGTGAAAGTAGCATGACTTTCCCAGGAGAAATGTTTAATATTTTGTTAGCTAATGTGTGGGCATCTATCTATTCAGAAACCAAACCAATGGCAACCAGGATATCTTTTTATATCCCATATTAGTTTATAGCTATATAACTTTCAAGATGTTCAAAAGACCCTGTCTGTCAGGACACCTGACCATATCCTGTCTTTACCTTCTGACCAGGGTTCTGTTAATTGACAGGTAGAACTTGAATTATATACTTGCTTGTTTCTCATGTAAAGTTCTTCTCATGTACCTTCAGAGAAGCCTCAGAATACAACAGTATACCTGACAAGGAAATTTGGTTGTTTCTCTGGTATATAGCATTTTTTAAAGAATAAAATGTGCAATATTCCCATAAGCCCACATTTTCTTATAGAAGTTGTGAGTTTAAAAAACAGTCATGCATAGCACACAGGATTCCCATACATCCTTCCACTACCAACAACCTGCATTATTGTGGAACATTTGTTACAAATGTTGAAAGAACATATTCAAAATATTACTGTTAAATACAGTCTGTAATTTTATTTAGGCTTGGTGTATTTTTTCTATTAGCAATCCTATTATTAACACCATGTATTAGTATTGTATTTTTTGTTATAGGTCATGAGAGAACATTCTCATATTTTTGCAGTTACCACAATCCATCATCCACCATAGGTTTCACTGTGTTATACAGTCCCATGCCTTGTATGTTCAGTCATTTTCTCTCAGTTTCACCATAGAGTTGTGCTGTTATCAACCCAGTAAAATTTAGAGAGTTTTCATAGTTCCAAGAGGAAAAATCCCATACCCCAACATACCTCCCTCTTGTTGAACATTCACTTTTATATGGTACCATCTTTGCCATTGCTGTAAAAAATTTCAATATTACTGATAGCTATAGACCATAAATTACATTAGTTATAGTTTCCTCATGTATCATATTCTAAACCTCTTGTATTATTGAGGTGCATTTGATCTAGTTCACAGGAAAGAATTGTTGTATTTTTACTATTAATCACAATATTCTACTACCACCATTTCTCTATGTAACACAGTCCATAGATTATCCTCTATCATTCTTTAAATTTACATTTATGTCCCTAGACTACCCCATTTCAACCAGTGTCACCTTTATACATCAGCAATGTTAGTTATACTTGTTATAATGTGTTACCATCTACTCTATCCATTTCCACACATTTACATCAACCTTATTAAAAATTCTACATACATTAAACATCAGCTACCCATTCTCAGCCCTCATGCTACCTCTTAGTAATTTATACTCTGCAGGCTAAACTTATTTGTGTTCAATATGGTGAAATTTTCTCAGAATTTTCATCAATTTAAGAGTAAAAATAAAATTGGTACTGAGCCCTTTTAACTTCTAACAATAAGTGATTGAAATGGTTAAGTTCAAAGAAGGGCTATGCGATAACTGCAGATGTATTGATTCCATATGGAAAATAATCACTGCACACTATTATTCTGTGTTGTTGACATCTCTGTTTCTCAGACTGTAGATTAGATGACTCAACATAAGGACAACCAATGTGTAAACACAGAGGCCACTTTGAGCTCGATACTTTGGGGTTGGGCACACATGAGAGGAAGAGGAATGTGTGATGGAATATGGTGATGGCAGTCAAGTGTGAAGCACAGGCAGAGCAGACTTTGTGGCACCCACTGGCTGAATGCTTCTACAGGATGATGACAATGATGAATATGTAAGAGGAGATGAATAGTGTGCCCACCTCATTAAAGGTGGTAAAGATTAAAAGCAACAACTGGTTGAGATAAGTATCAGAACAGGAGAGAGAGAACAGTGAGGAGAATGCACAGAAGTGATTTATTGCATCAAAAACATGAGAGGATCATTTGAAAGTAGAGCTTGTGAGTTTCAAGGAATGTGCTACCCCCCATGCCTATTATCCAATAACCAGTATGGAACTGAGTTTCTGTGACATGACATCTGTGTACAGCACAGGGTTGCAAATAGCCACAAAGTGGTCATAGGCCATCACAGCTAATACAAAGGATTCAGTCACCACAAAGATATGAAAGAAAAAGAATTGTACTACACATCTTAAAAATGAAATGGAGCTATCTTCTATAAGTTAGCTCATCAGCATCTTGGGAGCAGTCATGAAGGAATAGTGGAAACCCACAAATTAGAGATGGCTGAGAAAAAAGTACATGAGAATGTGTAGTAAAGGTTTTAATTTTGATGATCACAATCATTCCAATATTTCCAACAACAGTAACACTGTAAAAGGTGAGAAATTCTAAGAAGAGAGGGACCTACAGTTCTGGGTAATCTGAGAAGCCCAGGAGGGCAAATTTGGCCCCAGCAATGATATTTTCTTTTCCAGAAACTTCTATCTTGTTGATGGAATCTGAAAATCAATCTTGAAAAAACATAGTAAGGAGAATGATGGATATGTGAAGCATGGTTAACTGTCTGTATTAGTCAGCCAAAACAGGTGCTGATGCCAAGTACCAGAAATCTGTTGATTTTTAAAAAGGGTATTTATTGTATGTATTAGCTTACAGTTACCAGATCCTAAAGAGTCCAACTCAAGGTACCATAGGAGGTACTTTCTCATCTAAAGTCTGTTGACACGTGTTGACATAAGATGACCCAATATCTGTGAGGGTTCAGACTTCCTCTTTCCTCTTAAGGCTCCATGGATCCAGCTTCTTCTGATCTCAACTGGAGGCTGGCATAGGGCTTATCTCTTTTCCCCAGGCTGACATTTTGGAGGAAACAGAGGAGCTAAGCCCAGAGAGAAACACAGCCCTGGGAAGAGAGGAACCCCAGAAGACTGAACCCTGGCAAACATTGGCAGCTGTCTTGCTCCAACACATGGCAATGGACTTTGGTGAGGGAAGAAACTTATGCTTTATGTCCTGGTAACTGTGGACTTCTACCCCAAACAAATACTCTTCATAAAGACCAACCTATTTCTGGTATTTTGCATTAGCACCCCTTTGGCTGACTAGTATAGAATTTGGTACCAAGGAGTGGGAAAGCGCTTTTGCAATTACCAAAATTTTGGAACAGTTTTATAAAAGGGTAAGGGGTATTTTTTGAGAAATTGTGAAATGCTTGATCGTAAAGGCCTGGATCACTTTGAAGAGACTATTGATAGTAATATGGATGCTAAAAAGACTTTCTATGATGCCTTAGAAGTAAATGATGAAACTATTATTGGAGACTGGAAGAAAGGTTATTCATGTTTTAAATTTGCAGAGAACTTAGAAAGATTAACTCCTGGTGTTATATGGAAGACAGAATTTGAAAATGGCGAACTGGAGCATTTAGCTGAACAAATTTCCCAGGTAAACTTGGAGAATGTGGCTTGGCTTCTCCTTGCAGCTTATAGCAAAATACTAGATGAGCAAAATACACTAAGGACTGAACTTTTGGGTACAAAGAAAACAGAAACTGATTCCAGAAGTTCCAAGTTTCTGGAAATCCAATTCCCAGATGAAAATGCCCCATTTGAAGACTTTACTAAACTTGGAACTTGTAAATCAGAATTGAAGATACAGTTATCTAGGAAAGCCTTGTGGAAAGTCTTACTGTCTGATGGCTTGAACCCCTGCTTCCTGCATGCTAAACCAACAAAGTTTTTGAGAGAGCTGTATGAACAAAACCACTGTCAGCCTGGACAAAAGAGGACATGGAAAGAAAAGATTGAAGGGGAAACAATTTTAAGAAGAAACCCATGGAAGCTGAGATCTGGAATTAAGACATTGCCTTGAGTCAAAAGAGGAGTCCCACCCATGTGTATAGAGAGGGTGAGTTTGCCCCAGCAGTTGAAGACAGTGGATGTTCCCACCCAATGTTCAGGAAGACTTTTGCTGCCCCAGGGTACAGGGAGGGTGGAGCACATTCTTCAAAGATTAGGGCAGTTAAGGTCAGCACCCCATAGGTCTGAGAGGCGTGCTCCTGTCCCCCAAAGATTAGAGAAGACCAGATGGTCAACCCATTGCTCTGAGATGGTTGAATCTGTATGCCAAAGGTTAGGGGAAATGTTGTCTTCACTTCACTGTACTAGGGGGGCTAAGACTCTAACCCAAAGATTGGGTAAGGTGTGGCAATCACCCCAACACTCTTGGAGGGTGAGGTCTGGAGCTTGGTCAACACCCAGATGCTTGATGAGGCTGGAACCAAGAAAATGGCCCTTGGGCAAGCCTGTGGAAAGGGTGGGTCCCCATATGGCCCCAAGGAGAAGAAACCATCATCTTAAGAATGACTCTCAGACTTTGAAATCAAATGGAGGATGACCTGCAGGTTTACTGAACTGTAGATGATCCATGACTCATGTTTAACATCCCAATTTCTCCTTATGATAATGAAAATGTTTATCCTTTGTCTTTGCATTTGTGTTTTGGAAGCAGTTAAATGGTTTTATAAGTTTCAGAGATTTACAGCAGATGGGATTTTGCCTTGAAGACAAACTGTATTTCTTTAAAATGATGATGATATGATTTTGTACTTGAATTGTTACCAATTTTTTTTTTAATATTGTAATGTATTTTTGGAATTCAGAGGGTGGAATGTAGCCATTTGGCAATTTGATGTAATTATGAACTCCAAAAATATAATTAGATCATGCTTGTAAACTGATCTGTTAATCTGGCCATGATTAAGATAGGGCATTGACTGGGCCAGGTCAGTAGGGTGTTGAGCCCCACCCCTTGGTGGGTGGGAGAATCAAATATAAAAAGCAAGGCAAGGACAGAGGGAGCAGCTTTTGAAAAGCAGTTTTGATGTTGGAGTTTTGATGTTGGAGAGAAGCCCCCAGGGGAAGAAAAGTGAGCTGTTAGCCTGATAGCCTACAGCTGACCTTTTGGAGGAAACAGAGGAGCTAACCCTGGAGAGAAATGCAGTCCCAGGAAGAGAGAAAACCAAGAAGCCTGAACCCTGGCAAATGTTGGCAGCTATCTTGCTCCAACATGAGGCAATGGACTTTGGTGAGGGAAGAAATTTATGCTTAATGGCCTGGTAACTGTGGACTTCTACCCCAAATAAATACCCTTTCTAAAGACCAACTCATTTCTGGTATTTCGCATTAGCACCCCTTTGGCTGACTAATACACTGATAAAGAGGCCACAGTGTTTTATACTGTGGTGATTCCCATGCTGAACTCCCTGATCTATAAGGAATAAGGATGTGAAAGCAGTTTTCACTAAATTGATGAGTTCCAAAATATCTTCTTCTAGACTTTTTTTAAAAACAGGATTCAGATTTCCAAATAGGATTCTGGTGGAGGGAGTGGTAGGTGGGTTGCAGTGCTACACTGTAGAGAATTGTAAGGAGCAAGGTAGTTATGAATGAGTCTTTTTTGATTCACATATATTTGTGCTTGTTCAATTTCTAGGAGTAGGATTGAGCATATTCCAATATATGCCTCCATATTTTGCTTTTCTTCAATTGGTTTTATTTAAACTGTATATGAACAATGGCATTACTAAGACTCAGGCATTGAGGTTGCTGTAAAGCATTCAGATATCTAATGAATAGTTTATGAGAATTACACTTTTTTTCCATAACCATTAGGTAAACTATGATTCTTTTCAAAATTGTAATCCTGTTTGTTACAATGTATATATTAGTAATTGTTATTATAACCATTATCAGTAGCAGCATTTGTTATTCACCTTTTTCTTTTACTTTTGTATTCAATTTATCCTATGATCCAACAATCTCTATCAAATTCTTCCTGTAGCTTATGAGTGGATTCCCTGGACTCTGCACATGTTCTTTGCATGTGTCTTTGCTTTTGCTGAACTGCCCTATCTTCAGCCTTTCTCTACATGCCCCAATCAAACCTCTCCACTCTGTCACAATTCCTATGCAACAATTGATACTGTAATTGTGTTTCCATTTTGTTTCATGTCAGTCTCTATATTATTTAGTTTTAAAAGAATATTCTCATCTTCTATCAACAGTGATGTGAGAAAAGCAATAAGCTTGAGAACATGAAATAATGGGTTGGTGTTTTGAACATGATATTTTCATTTGGTAAGTAATTTGATCTATCCAGTTCTCAAATTCCTCAAGTTTAAACATTGGATAATACAGACAACCTCCCAGCATTATATTGAAATAGAAATTATGACAACATATTTGACATTTCATAGCTCATGGGGACATAGAATGTTCTTAGCTAATGTCTGTTTAAATGAAATCTTTGAGGGCTGGAGTATTTTATCTTTCTCTCTTTGACTCTCATTTGCATATTATAGTTTCTTTATATTTTTTATTAAATTGATGAATGAGTAAATACTGGTGAATAAATGGTATATATAATAAACTTATTATATGAACTTAGAGCATTATGTTGAATTTCAAGAATTGCAAATTGCCTAAAATTGTCCCACATTATCATGTGCATTATATCATTTAGGTTTCACTCACTAAAATGAATCCCTAGAGCAATTTAATACATGGAATTTTAGGTGGCAGAAGGCTGAAAGAACACAAAAGGGATACTGTGTATTCCTGTACTGATTATTAAATGCCAAGGACAGCTGTTATGTTTATATTGGGAGGCAATAAAGACGAGGTATCATTACCAAATACTCAGAGCTTGGAGGATGTGCTCCACTCAGCTGCTGTTAAACGCTTGAGGAAGGGTCTTTGCTCTAAGGTTGTCTGAGCCTCTGGGGATGGCTTAGTCCTCAGCAGTGTGCAGACCTCTGGTGGCAAGTACTAACAATCTTTCAACACCAAAGTCTGCTTTTCTCACCTGTGAAGAGAGTGGTAAAATGATAAGAAACTGTTAATCACGGTCAAGTATCTATTTCTGCTGGATTCACAAAAACAGTATTTGGAAATCAAGGAGGAATTCCCTTCTTTTCTGTCCACATATTTCTAATCCTTCCTTTTTTCCTCACCCCACCCCCCTTCCCCCCGCCCTCCAGTCCCTTCACTTAGCAGAAACTAAAGGAAGACAGCTGACAACAATGTCTGGGGTGTGCATTGTGTACACTCCAGAGGCATCAGCACAGCCTAAAGGATAGAAAGGAAGATGTGGAGATGAGACAAAGGCAGCAAACTCAGCTTCTGAGGGACTTGCCATCTACAATTTGAGGAAGGGATTCTTTAACCTCTTATTATCCCCCTTAACACTAATAAATCTCTCTGGAATGGAACACCTAAGTAAATCTCAAAACTTGTCAGACTTTATTTCATTATATTAAGCCTAGATGCAATTGATACATTGTAACACTTGTAAACCAAATGTGATGACAGTGGTGGTGTTGATTATTAAGCATTAAGATCTAGGTAACTGAAATCCCATGGTTCCAATTCACAAAGTAAATCTAATGTTCCCCCACAATTTTTATAAATAATTAGCCTTGTGTGTTTCCTTGGCTGTTTATAGTCATACTCAATGAGGTGTAGCTCTTCAGGGCAGTTTTATTCAAAATGAATTTTACTCATTATTAAAATATTATCTTAGCAGTTAGTGACCTCAGTGACATGATAGAATCGAAAGAATCATTCAGAATTAGGAAGGGGCTGAGTGAGCCAAAACAAAAAAAAAATTTTATGGAAACATTTCATTTAAAATGATTTTTAAAATTATTTTCTGTGTGATTTCTGTCCAAGCACTTTGCCATATTTCTCTTCACAGTAATGCTTTCACAATGATTTGCAAGATATTTTACCTTTTAAGAACACTAACCCCTAAAGATTATATTCAAAATATACCACAGTTTGGTATATTTCATTTAATGTTATGTATTAAGCATGCTTCTTAATGTATAGTTTACTTATTTATGTTTTAAATTCAAAGAATAAAAGAAGAGAAAATAAATTATGTCCTGTTCTACATTTTATCTTGAATATGTTTTTTCAACTTAAAGTATAATGTCTTCAACTTATTTGTTTTTACGTAATTTTGTATGTTTGTGCAGATTGATTGCCTACAAAGTAATTGTCTAACTCTTTTTAACAAATTGTATACTAATTTTCTCAATGCTATTTATTGAGAATCCTTTCCTTCTCTATTTGTTTGTAATATAGCCCTTAAAAATATGATATCCTTAATAAACTATGTTCTTAGTATTGATTCTTTCCCTCAGGCTCTTGATATTATCACACAGCCCCCACCTCATTTTCTGTAACAAAGAGCAAACCTGTCACTAAAGGACAAATATTGCATGATCTCACTGATATGAACTAGAGATATTGAACAGACTCAAAAAGATGAAGTCTGGATGATAAGTTACCAGGAGATAGAAAGGGTGTAGAGATTCATGACCTAATGCTCAATCTGGGCAGAATCTATGATAAGGTGGATGGGGCTGATTTGACAGTGGATGGGTGTAATGATGTGCAAGGATGAATAGGGTCGACAGTGCTGAAGTGTGAGGGTGACTGGGGTTGGTGGGTGGGTTGGGATATCCATGGAATTGGAGAGAGTGATGGAAGAAAGAACAGATGAATTATGGTGAAGTGGAGCTCTGTGGTTAAGAGTAATATTGTAGGAATGATTTTTTCACAAATATGGCAGGGAAGGGTCACTGGTGCAGGATATTGGTGGCTAGGGATGTGTAGGGAAGGGCGCACCTGGAGCATGCTTCTAGGGAATATGAATGTGCTCACTTTGTCATAGGGTGTTATCTCAGTGGTGGAGACCCACACAATAAACAAGAAAATATTAAACACCCATCCTGGGGAGTCTTGCTGCATTCTCAGAAAGAGGGACAAGAATCTCTCAAATATATAGGCAAAGCCTAATAAAAGATATCAGACAAATATGCCAACCTCTCATTATTAATGCATGTACTTTTGGGCTTTATTTTTGTAAAATTGAAATTTACCCAAGTAATAGCTACTGCCTAAGAGTTGCCTTCTAAAAACTTCCTTGTTGCTCAAATTTGGCCTCTTTTAAGCCAAACTCAGAAATGATATATAGTTTTTAATGCCACTTACACTCAAAGTACAAAATTTTCTCTAATTGGAGCCATGAAATATATTGATATTATGTGAGGCAATAAATGTACCTTTTCTCTTCTATTAGTCATTGCCGCCCTTATAAAATGGATAGACGTGTATTGTGCCTCTAGCTAGGTACAATAACCGTCAGTGAGAGGAAGATATTTACAATTTAGAAAAGGTTAAATATGACTTTGAATTGGAACACATTGCAGAGTTCCTTGCAAATGTTTTTCTGTAAAAGTTCATGATACTTGGTATTCACAGTCCAAGAAGTCAATTAACTCATCCACATCAACATTTGCTCATCTTAGACTAAAATTCACTTTTGAAAAGAAAAATCAATAACCAGCAAAAAGTGATGTTTGGTAATTCAAAAACTGACTTAAATATTTCAGTATGATATCTGTTTAAGAACTGAGGAAACAGACTAAATGGTTACAATGATCCATATTCTGAAGTTTTTTTCTGATACACACAGTGGTTTAATTCTTTTGGTAGCACTTTAATGCTATGTGTATTAGAAACAGAAACATCTTTACAAAGGTTGGAATTAGAAGTATTTCAAGTTATTTTAATCCTAGAGCAAACCATACTTTAAACTTCTAAAGTCAATATAAACATCCCACATTTTATTGCCCTTTGCTTTATTGTGCTTTGAAATTTTGCATGACTTTACAAATTGAATGTTGCTGGCAACGTTGCTTTGAGCAACTCTGTGCCATTTTTTTAACAGCACTGGCTCACTCCCTGTCTCTGTGTCACATTTTAATTAAGGTACGTACATTGCTATTTTAGACATAATGATATTGAACAATTTGCTATGATTTAATGTGAGCATAGCTTTTATATACACTGGGAAACCAAAAATTTCATGTGATTCACTTTATTGTGGTTGCTTTATGGCAGTGATCTGTTACCACACCTGCAATGTTTCTGAATAGCCTGCAACATCCATAACCACTTTGAGGATTTTTTCTTTTTTGATTATTTTGACTTTATGTTCAATAATGTATAACATTTAGCTGATGAATATACAAAACAGAGAAGGAATAACAATAACAACACTACAAATTCTATTGCAAGATTTACCCATGCTACTAGCAGTAATTTTTAGATAAAGCCACCTAAACTGTGTAGTCACAATTTCATTAATAACTTTTATTTTGAAAGACAGGATATTAGAAAGAATAAATCTCAATTCATTATGCAATTAGTCCTTAGCAAACCCATGGGTATCTTAACTGGAAAGATGGGGACATTCTGTCCAAGTGACAGGACACTGTCTTTGAGGTGTTTCTCACTATGTATCCTTCTTCTCCATGTCTCATATGTTAATTGTTATAGTCCTATAAGCTTTATCATTATTAAATGTATACATAATAAATAAATTTTTAAATTAAACTATAACATATTGATAGTTTTACTCTCAATTGTACAATATATCTAATTACAGTGATATTATGGATGAAAACATACCTCTTAAAATCAATGAAATAAGGTATTTCCAGATCTATTAGGAAAAAAGAACTATTGAGTCCCTATTTTATTATACATTTTAAATTAATTTTCCTAGTTCACTCAAGGTATGAATGCTTTTCAATTCATGATTATTTGATTCTTGTATCAAAGATGGAAGGCCAGTATAGCAGGAAGAAAGGTCCAAACCTGAGAAGATAAGACTGGAGATCCAGGCCTGGATGCAGGAATTAATATATGGACTTGAAAAATGGACATATGTTACCCCTTGAATAAAAAGCATAATATATTTCTCAAATGTTTCAGATGATGTAAATAGGAGTTCTGTTTCAATAACACTTAAAAACATGTGCTTTTGGGTAGACATAGAAATGAGTGAGGAGAATGTAAAAGGGGAAGAGAAATAGTTTGTGATCTCAAGGAACCCACATTCTAGTTGAAGAGAAGCCACATACATGTATAAACAGAGAAGTACAACACACTGTGGTTTGACAAATAAGTAAAGAATTGAGGATGAGCAGAAATCATGATTATCAAAAATTTGAACTTGGTCCAGAGGAATTGGAAATGGCTTCCTGCAATGGTTCACATGTCAGCAGTTTTTGATGGATGAAATCACCAAAGTTGATGAGACATTACACAAATGCACAGATATGTAGTATTGGTAATTATGTATCCCATTAAAGGCATGTCCAAGTCTTAATCTGCATTCCTGAGGCTTTGTACCAATTTATAAATAGTATCTTTTAATATGTTAAGGTATGTCATGGTGTGGGCTCATTTACTTATACCATTTTCAGTGATCCTCTTTAGGCATGGCTAAAGTTTATAAGGATGGTCCTTAATCCCTATGAGAGAAAGCCTTAAAAATAGAATAAATTCAGATGAGAGAAGTCAGAAGAAACCAGGAGACTCCAGAGAGAGAGATCATCAAGTGATGGAGGCTGATCACTAAAACTCCAGGAGAAAGTGTGGCTTGTTGATGCCTTGATGTTGGACTTATAGCCTTCAAAACCATGTGATTTAATTTCCTAGCTGCAAAAACAAATACCACACAAGGGGTTGGTTAAACAAAGGGAACTTATTGTCTCACAGTTTTGAGGCTAGGCAAAGACCAAAATTGAGGCATCAACAAGGTGATGCTTTCTCCAAAAAGACTGTGACTGGGAAGCGGGTGTGGCTCAGTGGATAGAGCCCCCGTTTACCATATGGAAGGCCCGGGTTCCCGTCCCGAGGCCTCCTTGTGAGGGCACGCCGGCCTGAGCGGTGCGGTGGGCTGATGCAGCAACCTCACGGCAGGAAGCGGGTGTGGCGCAATGGATAGAGCACCCGTTTACCATATGAGAGGCCCTGGGTTCGCTTCCCAGCGCCTCCTTGTGAGGGCAGGCCGGCTCGCGCGGCGCTGTGGGCTGATGCGGCAAGACCTCACAGCAAGGGGGAGATAAGCAGACACAGAGAAGACACGCAGTGAAGGGACACAGCAGCACAAGCAGCAAGGGGGGGATAAATAAAAAATAAAATAAATAAATTTAAAAAAAAAAAACAAAAAGACTGTGACCTTCTGTGACTCACTGTCAGAGAATGTGGGTCCTTAGCTTTTCTGTCACATGACAATGTTCATGGCAGTGTCTTCTCTTTTCTCTTCCATGTTCTGTTGACATCCAGCTTCTGTCTTCTCCTAGTGGCTTTTTCAATTTTTGTCTGAATTTCATTTATGCTTAAAAGGACATCAGTAATATGGATTAAAACCCAACTCGGTTCAGTTAAGCCACATCTTTACTGAAGTTCATCTTGAAGAGATATTCTTTAAAATGAGTCCACATCCATTAGAATGTGGACCAAGACTAAGACACATGATTTAATCCACCACACTGTGAGATGATAAATGCTTGTTTTTTAGGGTAACCAGCATGGTGTAGCACTTTTCATGTCATGTTATATAAATATATAAAATATTTTTTGATATTTAAAAACCTAAAATTTTACAGAAAAGAGGAGATGCATGAGGATGGTAGAGAAGTTTTTGGATGCCATTTTTTAGAAACTGAGACATGCACCTTTGAAATGGGGAGTCATTCATATTTACATACCAGAGAATGATTTGTTTATGATAGCATTCACTTATTTATTTTAATTTAGTTTACACTTGTTTAATTATTTTTAGTGTAAGCAATGCTTTCACGTGGTCCACTTTCTTTCCCTTTCTCTGAGTCATATGCAAAACTTCCAATATTTCATTCCAGATGTATTTATACATATTCAAACATATATATAAATGTAAGTTGATTCCTTTGCAAATAATTATTTCAGTGGCAGTGTGAAGGGCAGATATGAGGGCAAGTCTATAGGCAGGAAGACCAATTTGGAGGGTAATGAACAGCAAGAGTGTGAAATAATTAAAATATGATCTAAAGACTTACCAAGTGTAAGAGAGAAAAGAGAATAAAGTATTTGGTGGAAATATAGATTGTTAACTGAATGCAGAATTCTGGATGACTTTTTGAAAACTATGTGATAATACAAAGAGAAGATGAGATAATGTTGTGAGTTATGGACAATATAAATATTAATGAGGGATTTAGGAAGTTGGCAATGACATTAGAAATGCTAATAATACTGGTTCTATCCCCATATGTCCCCAATTTCTTCTGGGAACACTGAGAAATCAAATTCCCAACATAGACAATCTTATCTTCAATGTACGTGAAGAGATATTTTGTGCCTAACACCCTTGGCAGAAATTAACTAAGTGTTAGAGATAGCTGAAGGCCGGATCTTCCATGTTCCCAGTGAGGTTAGTGCACTGAAAGTGTGATTATGCTTTGCAGAGGCCAGGAACATGGAAGACACTCAAGAAATATTTTTGTGTAATTTAAAAATTTGACATCTGCTATGATTCTTTATTATACAACAATTTACAGAAACTATGGGAAGACATGGAGCACAATGAGAAGACTTTTAAACCTCTACCTAAGTTGCAAATAAAATGCTTCTTAAACTGCAGTGGTTTTCCTTCATGGTTTCCAAGAAACCTGAATTACAGCAGAAAACAGTACTTCATATTAATTGCTTGCTTTGAGGCCTCTGGAATTATGGCACCAGATCTATGAATCTGGTGCCACAGGGAATGGAAGTAAATATGGAAATGTTAGCATCTCCCCCAAACTCTCCAGATTATTTTTGCAGATTCTAAGAAAATTTGAATATTGTTTTACATATAAACCATCAGAAGATGCCTTTGGTTCAAGCAGTACTTCATGGGAAAAATCATTTTTGGGAAATTTGCAGCCACTGCATATGTTACATATCTGGATATTTCAGGAAAGGAAGCAGACTCTTTCTACTGAGATTTGTAGATAGGACCTGGCTTAGCACACCTTCACCAATGCATGGTCCTAAACAACTGCTTCAAGGGAGAGGGAGAATAGACGGTCTTGACCTCAGAGTTTCAGCACTATAATGTCTCTGCTTCTGTGAATATTTTGAAGAATTTTACAAAAGAGAATAGGCAGATATTTAAATAAATTTTCATGAAATGAATATATCAAGGTTTCTTGAGAAAGAAAATAAACAGCCAGCTCTAAATAATATTTGAGAGCTTAAAGAAATTTTGGCAAAAGAAAAAAATGGGAAGAATTTTAGATACCACTTCCTGATTCAAACATAACACATTTTTAATCCAAATGATGACATCATTTGTAGAAAAGATATCATGATATTATAGCTACACATTTGTTGAAAGTTGAATTCAGACAGCAGAAGCATTAAAATATACCAGAATCAAGGAAATATTGGAGTCTTTCTCAACTAGGAGTCATTATGAGTAACCAAAAATTCAAGGGTTAAAAATTTCTGGAGGAATATTTTTTTGCTATGAAGCATTAAAATTATTCATAGTAAAATGAAAGTTTTATACATCTTTGAAATTTTTGCTGGGCTTATAAAATTTTCCAATAGGTGTTCAATAAATGCTGTTTAATAAAGATATTGACCATGTTACAAGGTTAAAATCTTTAAAATATTAAATTTGTTAAGAGAGGAAACATTGGTCTATAACAGACACAATGAATAAGATACTGTAAACATGTCCTGAGTTCTAGAAAATCAAGCAATAATTTTATCTAAATATTTTATCTGTGCCCTCACATTCACCCATGATTTTTTCTTTTTTATTGTTTTATTTTTTATTATTAAAGAATTCTTTGATTACATACATGTTACATCAAAAATATAGGGGATTCCCATATATCCCACCTCGTATAACTCCCACAATTTTCCCCATTAACAGCATTTTTCATTAGTGTGGTACATTTGTTACAATTGATGAACACTTATTGAAGCATTGCTACTAACCATGGTCTATTCTTTACTTTGTGGTTTACACTTTGCACTGCACAATTTTATAGGTCTTGACAAAATGTATAATGGCCTTTATACATCATAGCAATGTCATTCAGAACAATTCCAATGTCTCAGAATTGCATCATGTAACACCTATTCTTCCCTCTCCCTCCCTTCAGAAACTCTGGTGACCACTGACTTTATATCACGGTTACATGTTCTTCCATTATTAGAATAATAAAAAGTCTACTGTAGTTCATAGTTGCATTCCTCCCTTATGTTTGTTCTCCTCAAACTTGAGGATTTTGGAATGGTGATGCCCACTCTGCTTCTGATTGAGAGGGGCTTAGATTCCATGGAGCAGATGGGTAGAACTGTCTTGCTTGCAGTTGTAGATACTTTCTGTCTTTTGGAATGGGTGTTGCCCATCATCATCATTTTGTTAATTGCCCTTGGCGAGTCTGATGAACTGTAGAGTAGGTGATGGCTGCAACTCTACTGAGATTCAGGACCCCACCAGCATATGAACAGACTGAAGATTTAAGTCTCTGGGTCACGTATTTAATGGGTATAACGTTAATTATAGGTTCAAACAAAAGGAGCATAAGAGCCATGAATAGACAAACTATAAATGAGTCTAACTTTTTTACATTAGTGATATAGGTTCACATATATTCCTAGGTAAGACCCACTGACTGGGATAATTTCCTGGGATTGTCTGACCTGCCTATAGTGTCTAGATGTTTCTAGACCCCTCAGGTGGCCCCCTGCTTGAGGCATTGTTTACTGTAGCAGCCATTGAGATTCTCCTGAGATGTGCATAAGCATAAGCCCCTGAAATGACCTCCTGACTCTCTTTGAAATCTCTTAGCCATAAAAACTCATTTGTATTTAATATTTCCCCTTCTTACCATTATATTACAGAAGGTAGCAGGACTCCCCAGAATGGAAATTCAGTATTCTTTCAGCTATTGTGTGGGTCTTCACCTACTGAGACAACAGCTTTTGACCACTGAACACATACATATTCTATGGAGGCCTGCTCCAGGTGCACTGCACCCCACTCATCCCCCACTACTGACACCCCACGACAGTGATCCTTCCCTGCCACAGTTGCGACCCTTCTGCAATCCAAAACTTTTCCAAAAGCAAACCCCCCAAAACTAAAATTAAAATAATTAAAAATTGAAATAATAATCACAAATAACAAATATTTTTTAATTTGCATTTTCTTTAATCACCATAAGATTTGTTATCTTTTATGTACCATGACAATTTCTTCTGTATTTTCTCACAGTGTCATAATTGTTTCACTTGATTTTCAAAGAAGCTTTAAGCTACAGAAAAGTCACACAACAAATACAGGAGATTTCCATATACCTCATCCACTACCCCTCTTGCGTATTACCCTATTAATAACATCTTACATAAGTATGGTACAATTGTTACAATTGATGAACAAATATTGAAGCATTGCTACTAACCATGGTCAGTGATTTACATTATCATTTACATTTTGCACTGTACACTTTTATAGGTTTTGACAAAATGCATAATGGCCTGCGAAATGCACAATGGCACTGCAAAGTCTCCTTCACCTGTGCCTCACATCTGACTACCTTCACGATGTTCACAGGCAGCATCCTCTACCTTAACTGTGTGCCCAAATCCAAAATCTCCAGTGATATTTACCTGTGTGTTTTAACACTGGCAGTCCCCATGTTGAGATCTCTAATCTACAAAATGAGATGTAGGAATGTTAATGACACAGTCTGAAGAATAATATAACAAAATTATTTTTCATATTGAGTTGATGCATTGACAATTTTTTTTCTCCAGTTATTGCATAAATCCTATTCTTAACCATTGAAATCACTTAATTCTAGAAGGCTGAAGTTTAAGTATCAATTTTATATCTACTTTTAAATTGATGAAAATGCTG